>WAAB01000337.1:20305-50570 GCA_013389865.1 Piaya cayana
GAAAGGGTCATTAGGCACTGGAATATGCTGCCCAGGGAGGTGGTTGATTCACCTTCCCTGGGGGTGTTTAAGTTACGAGTAGACGAGGTCCTGAGGGACATGGTTTAGTGTTTTGCGGGAGTGGTTGGACTCGATGATCCAGTGGGTCTCTTCCAACCTGGTGATTCTGTGATTCTGTGATTCTGTCTGTGCGGTGCCAGGCAGTCATGTGTGTGGGACAGTGGGGGAGAGTAGCTACTGCTGCACCTCCTCCCCACTCCATAGGGTCCATCCAAGACAGTAAGTGCATCCTCTGGTGAAGGCAGTGAGAGGGGAGAGCAGTTCCTTCTCTTAAACCTCCCCCTCTCATTAAGCCCTGGGCCAAAGGAAAGGTCCTCAGGCATGGGCAGGCAGACCTGCACTCAGAAAATGTTAAAGACAACAATAGAAAAGTGAATCACTCGGTCTTTACAACAAGGGAAGAAGAATGATGAAATCTAATGAGGTTAGCTGTTAAAGATTATGTTAGATGTCAGAGAAAAAGGAAATGGGTCATTGAAGAATGCAAAACAACTAAGGTCTGAAGCAGCTTGAGGAAAAGATGTCAAGAGTTGTGTTATTAAGACACTATAACAAGTATTGATACCAACAATGAAAAGTCTGTTGAAACAGGGAGTCACCTCAAGACTTTAAAATCATTTAGAGTGACAAATTTTAAGTATCATATCCTGAAGTATAACGATTTTAAGAGCTGGTTTTAAAAACAATAGGAACTAGATCCTTCAGAAGGCATTCCCTACTTTCTCAAAGGGAGAAAGAGATAAGAATTGAAAAAGTCCTTATCCATACCCCAATTCCTGCCTTCATGGGGACATTTGTATTAGCACAGTTACTTGCCTGGGCAGAATCAATATTTTAATAGATAGGAGACATACAAGATTGCTAAGAAGAGTCCCTCTAAGTCATTAAGAAGTTACTTAGATGATAAAACTCTGTCAGTGCCTGAAATAAGAAGAGGTAAACTAATGTTCCATTTAAAAAAACCCAATCAAACAAAAAACCCAATAAAACAACCAAAACCAGAGTTCAGTTTAGGATAGAGTTAGGCTCATAGTGCTTCCTCTTCAAGTTGAGCTCATTCTTTTCCTGTTCCCCAGGGCAAACATTGAAGATAGAATATTTAAGAATCATCAAATATTTGACTTGTACTGGAATGTTAATTTCCTTAAATAAGAGATGAAGCACTGATCTCTATAACCCTCAGTCTTGGTAAATGTTTGGTCATCTATACAATGAACTACTTTGTACTATAAGAACATTCTCCTGCGAAAGGCAGGAGAGCTGTTGTTTCTTCTTGCTCAGGGACATTCTTACATGTAACAGTGACTTGCAAACAAAAAACAATAGGAAGAATTAGTATTCCTTCTAAAGCAACTGGCATTATACAGCTCCATCCATAAAACAGTTATAAATCTAAAGTCACATCCACTGACAGAGCAAAGGAAAAAGTTAAAATTACACACCTTGTAAAAAAAAAAACAACAAAGAAACCTTGTTATAAAACTTCTCACAACAATGATTTCACATTTTGCGTTTTCAAAATGATCTGCTTATATAAGGTATAATAAATATTGTACCATCCTTTTCTCTTTGTTATGCTACGTGTCAAAATTATGTAAGATTTTCTGCTACCGGTGCCATCCTTCTATGCTCTGAGACTGCTAACATGCTAAAACCTGTGTTATAATTCATTTGTTTGACTCCTTGGGAGTTGTGCAGCTGGACCAGTTGCTGAACTGTTCCTACAAGACTGGTAAGCAGGAGAAGTTTATTTGTAGTTGAGTAAACTTTATATGGCCGTCCTTCTTGTTATTACTTTGTATCTGTTATTTCTTCTAGGAAAGGTTAAAAAGTTAAATTGCATTACATATATAACAAGTCTGTGATCCAAGTCAGATAGAAATATGGTTTTGCTGTTCAGCTCACAAAAAAAAAAAAAAAAAAAGTATGTGATCTGCCTACTCTGAATCTTTTTTCGTATTATATATAAGGGTTTTATTTTTCCTATGAGAAAATTCCCTGGTAACAGTTAACACAGGACCATAAATGCAGTGGAACAGCGATGTACTAAGCTATCAGGGAAGATAACATTTGGAAAGAATTAAGGCAGCAAGCAAAGCTGCTAATCAAGAATAATCTGAATACTGATTTTTGCAAGGACTTTGTTTCAGTGATGGTTTCTGTGTGTCAGGTAGAAAGATGGCTATCATGAATGACTCTCAACATATGTCAATTAAGCATTCATAAATACGTAAGACCCAGCTACACAAACCCTCATGCTGTAACTGAATTCTAGTTTTCAAAACTAGAACTCCCCCAGAAGGCCCACGGTTACTCAAAAAGATCAAAATGCATTCTTGCACCCCACATTACTGAGAAATTGAAATAATTTTATAGGATTCTTAATCTTTAAGGAAAAATAGATCAGTAAAATCTAAGCTTTTCAGCTGCCTTAGAAGAATTCAAGATTTCTTTCAAACCTCATAAATTAAGTAATTTAATAAAGAAAAGTTAAGTTTCAGCAGATAAATTTTGCTAAGTGCTGCTACTCAAAAATAAAGCCTGTGACATTCATATGTGATGAAAACAGTATAAAAATGAATAACATTAGGGTTTATTTTTACAAATTATAGATACTTGTACTGGAAGCCTGGCAAAGAAGAGTATTTATTTAAAACTTTACTCATATACTGAAAACTACATTTCTATTCTAAATGAGGCATTTTCTTCTCATTGTATCAACATTTCTTAATCAAAGACGCATTTATTTTCCTTTTTAGCACTCAGCATGAAAGCTTTCTGGGCCTGCTCATCAAGTGGCATTTCTTGGCATTTCATTAAATTGATCACACCAGTTTATATCTAGCAAGTTCTTTGACTTCTAACATTCAGCAAATGCTTCACTCCTTTTATATAAGGTATAATACTTAAAATGTAAATTTCATAAATTTACTTGAACCAAAATTAATTTGCTATTCACTGTGGAATTCTAATTCTAGTATATGTTTTCCCCACTCAATTGTAATACTTCAATGATAAATAAGATTCTTGAAAAATAAACTTAACCTAGTTCAAATAAAAGAATTATATGTGGTCTTCTGCATGTAAGCAGCAGTAGCTGAGCAGCTAACAAAGAAAGAATGTAAGAAATATCTCAAAATAACTCAAAATACAATGAGAAACCTTTTAATGATAAATGAAAAAAATCTGTGAAGTCTTTATTTGAGAAGAGAAACAACAGTTTCTCAGCTATCATTTCAGTAAAGGGGGATGTAAAACATGAGAATATGCAGAAAATACATTGATATTTAGAAACTGAAATGCTTAGCATCAAGTAACTATGAAAATGCTTCTAGATATGAAAAAAATACTTCTTTATCACAATTGGGTAACTCTTTTTTAGAGGCACTATGAGGATAAAACTACTCACAGATTCTTCTTTTTTACATGTTTATCTGTGATGTACTGAGTATGAAAGCAGAACAATACAGCAGCCAAGGGACTTAAAATAATACCTAGTGAAACTTTAAACCTGGTTAGGATTTGTGAACATTTTCCTTAGTTATCTGCTACAATAGTTGCTCTGCCCAGAAAGATTGGGCTGAAGTTTTCAGTAGGAAGAAAATCTGGCCTCATATTTTTAAACGATGTACTAATGCCTCTTTTAAACACAAGTTAGCAACATACTGTATCCTCTAAAAACTCAGGCTGTCTCCTTATGAGCCTCTAGACTGATGCTGGCTTTTCTACTAACTCGCATTTTCCTTGCTAAGCAAGGACTCCCATTGCTGATCTGGATTCTGATGCAACCACTGAAAAAGTACAGAAAGTATGATTGTCTGTGGCTAGGTAAGGGTGACCTGTAGTTATAAAACCCCCATGTAATACAGAGAAATAATGAATGGATATTCTTAGTGATGCATAAAAAGGAAAGAAATGAAAAACAATGCTTCCTTTTATTTTTTGATTTAAAAAGTGAAGAAATTAAAGAGTACTGTTACATCTTATTACTTTATAGTGTTGATTCTTTTTATTTCCTTCACTTTTATAAAGGCTTTTATGTCAGCATCATTTTTTTAAATTAAATTCAGGTTTTGTATGTTAAGGAGCAACCAAGAGTATTTGCATTTCCTTGTGATTTAGCTTAACTCCATTATGTAATGTTCTATCAGTTCTCCTGCCTAACAATACTGCCCAAGAGTATGAAACTTATTTTCATGTTTGCTTTAACTTCTTCCAAAACTGACAGATTCTTCATTAAAACTGATGAAAATACTCTTCTAAGCAAAGCAGAAAATACTACAAGTAAGACCTTACATTAATTAACTTGCAAAAAATATTAGCTCGTAAATTTCTCAAAATGAGAAAAGAGTAATTAGAATTATTATCTGAACATGTTAATCTCTGAGATATGTGAAATTTAAGATTTTTCTTTTATTGAATGAAACTAACATATCTGGATTCCAAAGTGCAGTGATGATGTTTAGTTTGAGAAAGCATAAGAGTGAATCCTTTTGTCAGTTCATGACAGCCAGTAAAATGCATCTAGCACTATTAAGTCCAGTGATATATTTTTAAGGTATTCTCCAATTTAATTTTTAGCTCAACTAACTTTCAAGATGTTCTTGGGTTGTTTTAATTGAAAATTTGACTAACACAAATTAAGGTGAAATTAAAAAATTGCTACTTTCTCAATTCCCTTGACTAAAAATACCCTTACATGTAATGATTTGATAAGCTCCCATTATTGTAAGTAATTAGTATGAGCAGAAAAGTAGGCATTAAAAAGGTGAAAAATATGTACTTTTTTAAAAGCACTGAATACTTTCCCAGACTTCTATTTATATCAGATATTTCAAGAGTGTGTAATATTCTTTGTGTTTTGAATGCTTTTCAAAAAGTGCATAATAAATTAATAAAAGCAAATGTGTGCTTACAGTGTTGCTTCTTTTCAAACTGATTGCATTAATCCATATACAACCCACTTTGAACCCACTATAGTTCTAGTAGGGGCGGGAGAGGAGGGGAAGATCATAACAAATTAAATAAAATGTTAAAATACTCTGATGCAATAATTTATCATCCAGTCAAGTATAAGGCAAATATAGTGCTACTAATACCTTGGCAATACATTATCCCTGATGTTTCTAATGCAACTATTAGGGGAAGAAGAATTTTAAAAGTTTATAGTGCACAGTAGTCTCATTGATATAAAATTCCTAAAGGAAGATTTATCGCAAGTGATTAAAAGAAAAGGTGCCTGCTCTGAAAAAATGCCTGTGAAGTGTTCCTGTAATATTTTCAGTGATTTCTTTTTATTCTTCTTTACTTTGACAGAATACTAATACAAGATATAGTTATATTATAAATCTTATACTTTCATCACCCAGTCTATTACAGGTCTTTCTGTCTGCTCATAGAACTTCACTTTATTTTTAATTTAGTTATTTTTTCTATATGAAATCCATCAGTTGTTCTTAAAGGTTACTAAAGAAAGCTTGTGTACATATTCATCATAATAAAAAATAACAGAAGATTTTTAAAAAATACTTTCAAAGATACACAACGTAGGATTTTAATTTGTAAGCATTTAGAAAATTTTAGATCACTATTGAGATGCCTATTATGCAAAAAGCTTTTATATTTCTGTCTTGTCACACAACAATGTTTCTACCTATTTGCCTGTTGAAGTAAATTATCAAAATATTTATTTGAAATCTGAAAATCTTTTAAACACATTAAGCTACCCATGGTAACTCCAAGTAATATAACAGGTTTCATATGAAGATACTGATAATTCCTGACTTACTTATAACTCCAGTCATCAATACCTACAAGAAACATTTACTAAGAATCTGAACAACTGGAAAAAAATAGATTTTTTTTTTCTGTATTTGCAGCAACTGCCTTGGAGAGTTAGTAATACAATTTTGCATAGATCTTGTCCTCCTACATGATGTAAAGTATCAAACATCTTTTTCTGATCATTTCAAAAGTACTCTAAATCTTTAAGTGACACCTAGCTTACACACTCCTCTTTGGTGTGGTCCTCTGATCTTATAAAGAAAAAGGAGGTGTACTTTCCTTCCCAGAGTTTGCTGTTCTGCTCACTCTGTTGCTTCTTCATTATACTGTGAATGTTCAGATTGTCCCTTCACTCAGCTCATTCCTAATTTCACTGCTTTCTTTGACAGACAGGACTCAAACGTTTTCTTACTTCATGGTAATAGATATTCCATACAAAAGCACAAAATAAAAAAACACTGAAAATAAATGGGCCCACTGTGAGTCAGTATTTTATGTCACCCAGTGACCAATTAGCAACAGAATCATAGGATACACTCATAGTTTGGAGACTTCACACCAAATACTCTTCACAGTTGCTTTATTATATTAGTATAATTCAAATAAAATTTGCACTGGCGTTATGGGGGGCAATAATGTCTGGATTCAAAAATTCAAAAGAAAGAAAGAAAAAAGGGAATGCAACTAGAAGTTTGAAAAAAAAATTCAAAAGAAAAATCCTCCCAAACTCATTAGGAATGTCAAAATGTACAGTAAGGGAACTTCTTTCAAGAACACAAAATTCATATGGGAAATACAGTTTGCCAAAATCTCTCTGGGTCTCTCAATGTTAGTTGCTGTGATGGAAGAGTAATTTGTGAATCTTGAGTCACATTTCTTATGCATTTTCTTTGGTCCTCAGTATAAAAAGTCATGCTAGTAATGACAGCACTTCACCTTGCATACTGTCTCCAGTTCTGGAGTTTAAGAATCATAGAATCATCAGGTTTGAATAGACCCACCAGATCATCGAGTCCAACCATTCCCACCAATCTCTAAACCATCATTCACCTGCACTTTAAACCCCTCCAGGGAAGATGAGTCAACCACCTCCCTGGGCAGCCTGTTCCAGTGCATAATGACCCTTTCTGTGAAGAAAAGAAGGATGTGAAGGTCTTTGAATGCCTCCACAGGAGGGCAACAAAGCTGGTGCAAGGGCTGGAAGGCATGAGGACTGCCTAAGCACCCTGAATTTATTCAGTTTGGAGAAAAGGATGCTTAGGGACAATCCTCCTTACTACAGTTTCCTGAGGAGGAAAAGTGGAGAGGGAGGTGCCAAGCTCTTCACCCTGGGATCCAGTGACAAAACAGACAGGAATAAAGCTCTACTGGGGGAGGCTTCAACTGGCTATTAGGAATCATTTCTTTACCAAGATGCTGCTCAAATACAGGCTTCCTAAAGAGATGGTTTGTGCCCCAAACCTATTGGTGTTTAAAAGGCACTTGGACACTGCACTTAATAACATGCTTTAACTTTTGGTCTGCTGTGAAATGTTAAATTTTATTAATGTAACTGAGTCACAGACAGATTCATACACATACACATGTGTATAAACATATCAAAGAAATGTATTACTGTTTATGCACTAATGGGTAAAAAATGTGACTCCTCTCCTGTGTCTGAATACACATTTAATGAGATATAATGACAGATTATAACCAAGAACAAATTAATTTTAAATCAGCTGTCTAGTTTTTGGCTGAATCATTGTCATAGGCATTCAAAGCAATTCTTTGTTTTTCATTTGTAGCATCTGCCTCAATAATTTCATTGGTTTCATATTAAAATGATAAAAAATCATGGAACTAGGTATTTCTGTGGGATATTTGGCACCTAACACTAAAGCCTTATGTATTAAGATTATTTTTCACATCTAAATTGCAGTTAAAATGTATGTTTCCTACTTTCAGATATGAAGTAACATGAATATAGGTAAAATATTTAAATTTCTGAAAGCCACTATGTGTCTGTTTCATTCACTTTCTTTAAATGCCAGACTACCTCAGAAACAACACAGTAGAAGTTTCCCTGACAATTAGAATTTTCTTTCCACATAATGAAAATACATTTACCTGCAAAGTAATTGATAGGAAGTTTTGTTTGTTTTAATTAGTATTTGAAAATGAAATAAGAAGTGTTGGTACACAGCATCATAAACCAAGAACATCAGGAGGCTGATATAAAAAACATGAAGGGGAATGAAAAGTGTGTAATAGGTACTGTTTTCTCTGTGCAGATAGCTTCCACTCAAGACAAGATGTCTGAAAACAATTCCTGTAAAATGTACAAAAATCTGCCTTCTGTATCTAGGAAAAAGAATTGATGCATCAGAGCTCAAGGAACAAATTTCAGATATTACGTTTCAGAAATAATTATGAAAGCCCAATAATAAACTTATGTCTTCCAGGGAAACAGTCAGGCACTGTAATAAACTTTCAAAATGTTGATTCATAATGAATAAGGATTCATAAGTTTTCAGACCCTTCCTATAATTTTTGTCTTGGAAAATAAAAGGAAAATGTTACCCTGCAAAGGATGAACTACTAAAGAAGTTAGATAAAAGCATGAGATCAAAAATGGAATCAAGAAATCCAAATATTTCACTAAACACTTTAACTCAAATTCCAGTGTTTATTTTGTTTTTCACAGAGCCTGATTTAAAATTCTGGTATACAAACTTTAAGGTATACAAACCAGTACATGACTTTTAAGCTGCATGCCTATAGTAATCTAGGAATCTGACCCACTTATTACTTTGAAAACTGTTGTTCAGTGACCTAAGTATTTGTCATGCACAAGACATTACAGGACTTTTCTATTTACTGAATACTATTAAAATATATTGCGCTTAAAAATATGTAATGCAGGAGACGCTTCACAGCTGAAGGAATCAGTTACTGACTGACAAGAGAATCTCAGCTATTCATAACTGTTATTTATTCAAGATGTAAAAGCCTTAAAGAGGTCTCCATGGAAATTATTCATTTCTAGACAGATAAACAAAGGATGTTTCAGAGCTATTAAATCTTTTATGCACAGTCTTTTGAGAAACATGAATTAATAACCCAACTATGGTTACATCAGGCTTCAGGGCATGAAGACTGGCTAATGCACCACACCACCTTGGACACAGAAGCCCTGTCTGCGGCTCAACGGCAAAATAAATGCTTCATAGTGTGAAGGTGTTTTTAACTAGCTAGCTGGACCACTAGTATTGCAACAAGTATGGCAAAAATCTTGCAATGATCCTTTTCACTACCTCAATCATAGAATCATAGAACCAAGACACATCTGTTATCCACAAATAGTCCACTACCTAAATGAAAGAAAGCAATTCTCGTAACTAAATGTGATAATCAGCCAGCAGGTCAAACCCAACAAAGAGTAGCTGAAAAAATACTTGAGTTTCAGTGTGCCCCTCACCAGGCACACATTTGCACCTCACTATCAATCTGTATGATGGCTTCCACAAGTTACACAAACATTGTGTAAATGGAATATTTATCCTTCCATCCTGATTACTGGAAAAAAGATTTGAAAGTTGTTAGGGTGGTACTGACAGAGGGAAATAGCCAGCCCTTGGTAGAGTGTAACTGTATAATCCCCATCTCTCTGGAAAACCAACATAATACTAAACAAAGGCATCAGATTCTGAAACTGTCAGCAGTTCCTATCCTTACTAAGAGATTTGTAGATTTTTATAAACAGAACCAAAACGTAAAAAAGTAATTTATATATCAACCTGTGAATCTTATTATACTTGACTACCTTACTAACTATAGTATTTTCTGAGTACAAAAAGGCCTCAGGTCTTTCCTCATGACCATGGTTTCAGCGTGATTAACTACAGTGTTGAATCATGTCTATAGTATGAAAAAGTAAAGAAGTTGTGATGGTTTGGGTTAAAACTCTCCAAAGAAAAAAACCTCACAATAATCCCGCAGCCCCCCTCGACTCTCCCAGCCCCCCCCCACACACCCCGTACAGGCGTGAGAGGAACAAGGAGGAAGAGAGAGAGAGACCAGAAATGCTGTAACAACCGTATATACTGTATTAACATTAATATGCAACTCAAAATATAACGTATACAGGAATCAGAACAAAGCCGCAGAACGTCCCTTCCCCGTAGGAAAAAAAACGGCGATGTCCGGCGAGAGAGGGAGAGAGAAGTGGTGCCGCCCCCCCTCCTTTTCTCCCACGGAGATTAACCACCCAGAAAGAAAAACAGATTATATGAGCCAAATAAAAAGGATATGGGATCACCACGCTCCGCTCCAGACCCGGCAGGCACCCGTCCCCCGCGTGCGTTAACCCCAGTTGCTCCGAAAAACGGGGAGGGGGGGGAAAAGACCCGCTCAGCCACGCTATCGCTCTGGCCGCTACGAACAAAGAGAGCCGAAACTCCCGCGCGCCAAAACCTCTGCCCTTCCCCCCGCCCGAAAAGGAGGGCATGTCCCACCTCCGATCGCGCCCCCCATTGGTCCAAAAGGAAATTGTGAGGGACACTGGGAACTGTAGTCTCTTTACAGCTGTCTCTGCCGGCGCTGAGTTTGAGGCGCCGGCACAGCAGGGGCTTCTCTTAAAGGAACCTCGATCAACCTATCACAGAAGTTTAGCACTGGACAGAACAAATTTTTAAAATGAACAGTCAAAAATGACTAAAAATTAACATTGAGAGATGAGTGTTTGACATTCTTTAAAACCAAACAAAATAGGCAATTTCTGTGAAATGAATCCTTGCTGTACTTACAAGTTAATGAGTGTAGATAGAGGTAAACATCAATCTATGGAAATGCAGACTTTCAATCTTGCTTTTCTGAAATAAAACAATTTGCATACAAGAACTAGGTACAAAATAAAAATATACCTCATTCAGTTAAGTGAAATTAAAATACGTGAGCCATAGTAAAAATAACTTTCTTCTGCAGATGCCTAAACATTGAAGTTGAAGCTTTCTTTATGTTGTTTATAATGGCCATGTAAAATTTTATTTCTGATGAAACCCCTAAAATAGCATAGTGTGAATGAATATTTAACATCATCTCTTTGGAAATAAAGCAATTCCTGTATCAAACTTACTGTTGATTATACTGCATGAAAGATGTTTAATTAAAAAAATGAATTGCAGTTTGTATAGAATATAGAGGGTTTGAGTGTATTTTTTCAAAACTGAATAAACAACAGAGTAATAGCTGTTGTTACTGCAGAAAACTTAACACAACATACATTTTTTAATGACAGTTTGTCTTTAATTTCTACATTTCTCTCATAAAAACATAGCTGGTAAACTCTTCAAAACCTTTAACCACCCCTCCTAGGGGCCCCAAAATGCAGAGGCCTTCCTGGAGTCCATCTCTTCTCAGTGATGCTCTAATAATTTATCTTCCCACAGTTTAGCACTTCTGTAACTACATGTAGCAATTTTTCATTATTTAGTTGATTAAAAAAAATTGCTTTTCGTTAACCACAAAACATCCCTTAAAAGTTGATTTTAAGTTCTTCTATGTAATGTCAGCTGGTGGGAGGGCTTGGTATTTAGTAATGGTGCTTGCACTTGGGAACATCCTTTGGAGATTGTACTGAGATCAGTCACAGCTGAAGTTTTAGAAAACAGGAGTTCTGTTCTGGAGAAACTTTTTAAGTTCAGTCTGAAGCAATGCAAGAGTGATGTATTGTGGGACATGCACGCTACTAAATTTGAAATGTATTCAAAGTGCTACTACACCACTGTAATGGTTTTATTTTGGCCCCTTTAAGAATAGCCAGGCTGTGGCTGAGGAAAGAAAACTACAATACCAAGTATTCCACACAACTTCCTTCTATGTAAATAAGGGTGTAATTGGGGGTGGGACACATGTCCTTTCCAGCCAGGGATCCATCTTAGCTTGGGTCCGGTCTCCAGCACGGGTGTCAGTCTGAGCCTCTGGGGAGCGGACATTGGTGATTTTGCTATCTGAGCAGTGTGGTGATTTTATTTTCTCTCGTTAGCTTATATTAATCTGTTTTCTGGATTCTTTGTTTTTCTGTGTTTTGGGGAATCTCTGGTTGCTCCCCTACGGGGCAGGGGATGTTCTGGGGGGCTCTTATTCTCTGATTATTGTATATGTAGTATTTTAGTTGCATATTAGTGTTAATACATTATATATAATCACTACAGCATTTTTAGTCTCTCTTTCTTCTCCTTATCTCTCTCTCGCGTTTGTAACAGGGAGGTGAGGGGTGGAAGGAAGGAGGGGTTGCACGCTGTGGGGGTTTGGGGGAGAGTTTTGACTCAAACCATCACAGTAAATTTGGTGGAGAATGCGGGCAACGAACCCATCACAACCACATAATACTCGATATTTGGCCTCACCCCCTGCAGAAGAAAATACGTTGTCCTTAAAGTATTCCAGCTCTTCCCTTTCCATGAGTGTGGGATCCTTCCCATAACAGTCAGGTAATGTAGGATGGCAGTACTGGAAACCAGCTAGATATGGGTAAGTACACTGATCACCAGTTAGAAGTGGCACAGCCCTCACTGCTACTGATCACAAACATGTACATAATCTTCACAGAAGCATAAGACATGACTCCAAACCAAAACCAAATCCTTCCATCTATATACCGATCTGTTGCTGCTAAAAACATATCTCTAGATACAATGGTTAAAAAGTGGTGTTATTAACGTAGCAGGAAAAAGTAAGTTTTCATTGCTCTGCAAAACTACCTTTTTTAGATTGAGGTAAATTATAGTCAGTCTCATGATTAAGTCAGTTGCTTTTAGAAACTTCATTCTCTGAAAATTAACTGCATGTTCTTGAGGCAGTGTTCTCTAAAGTGATAACACAAGGCATTGGCATGCAAAGAAGCTGCACCTGCAAGCGGAGAAAAATAGAGGATGTGTCCCTAAACTGACCAACAGAGTGTTCCATCTTATATAAGTTGTACTTGGTATAAAAATAAGAGGTCACAAGGGTCTTGCTCTCTTGTCTGTCTGGTTGCTCCTCATCCCAGATATATGCATTCCTGAATCCAATTCCTAAGCCCAGTTCCCTCCTAGACAGAATCATAGAAACATAGAATCACCAGGTTGGAAGAGACCCACCAGATCATTGAGTCCAGCCATTCCCACCAATCTCTAAACCATGCCCCTCAGCACCTCATCCACATGTGCCTTAAACTCCTCCAGGGAAGGCAAGTCAGCCACCTCCCTGGTTTCTTAGCTCTTCTCACCTTTGGTACCTATGAGCTCTGGGTCATTCACAAATTTATTTCCCAACTTCTTCTTGTGTCAGTGTCATTAAGTGAAATATCTAATAGATTCAAGCCTAAAATGGATCTTGGGGGAAGAAGGAGGGAGAGGAGAAGAAAAGAGAACAACCTGTACTCTCACCTCTGAGAACTAGATCCTGCTTTAATCTCTATGCATAGTCCATTACTATATGGAAGTCCATAGACTTCAGTACTGCTTTGTTAATTCCCTCGTGTGTGCTCTGCAGCTGTTGTGGAGATGCATGGTCAGTGAGGAGGGGGGCTTCTCATTTATCTGTCTATATTTTATTACTTCCTAAATATTTATATTATTATTAATGTTATAATTTCATTAAAGATGTAGTTTTAGTTTCCAACCCATAAATATTATTCTTCTCATTTCCGTCTCACTTTTCGTTATGGGGAGGGGGTGAGGGGAAAGGATTTTGGAAGCTCAGCTGCATGTTTTTTTAGCTGCCAAANGAACTAGATCCTGCTTTAATCTCTATGCATAGTCCATTACTATATGGAAGTCCATAGACTTCAGTACTGCTTTGTTAATTCCCTCGTGTGTGCTCTGCAGCTGTTGTGGAGATGCATGGTCAGTGAGGAGGGGGGCTTCTCATTTATCTGTCTATATTTTATTACTTCCTAAATATTTATATTATTATTAATGTTATAATTTCATTAAAGATGTAGTTTTAGTTTCCAACCCATAAATATTATTCTTCTCATTTCCGTCTCACTTTTCGTTATGGGGAGGGGGTGAGGGGAAAGGATTTTGGAAGCTCAGCTGCATGTTTTTTTAGCTGCCAAACTTTAGCAGAGTGGGGCTAAAACATGACACTACCAGTGTCACATTCAGTGAAGCATGGAAGTTGATGCATACTGTACACAGACTAATGAAATATACAAATCATCTTTCGTCATGAGATCCTGTCAGCCTGAGCAGTGTTCAGCTAATGATTACTTTCTTTGCAGCAATATGTTTTATTTTGTTTTGTGCCAACATGGTTTAACAGTGTATTGTATTAAAATGTACCATTATACAGAAGAGTTCTACTTTGTGATTTTTTTTTAAATTTCTTTTGCATAAAAATAATCCCTATTTAAAAAATATTTCCTGACATCCTTCAGGCATTTTATTTTCTGTAATTTTTTTTTAATAAAATATCTCTTTTGTCAAGTGATTTTAAGAATATAACCAACCACATGAAGGATTTCAGCATTTTAGGAGGGTCAACATTTTACCCACAGTATACTAATCAGAGAATGGTTTAGGATGGAAGTGATTTTTTAAATCATCTGATCCAACCCTTGCCTCAGAACAGGACTAGAGTCCAGTTAAGACCAGTACACTCATCACCTTGCCCAGATGAGACTTGGATATCTCCAGGGATAGAAATTCCATCTCTGCTAGTAATTTGTTACTGCACTTAACCACCCTCTCCACCATACCCCTTGCCCAAAATGTTCAGTTAGACATTCCTTTGCTGCAATTTGAGTCAATTGCCTCTTGTCCATCTGTGTACCTCCTAGTGCTGTCTCTATAACTGCTCATTAGGAAATTGCAGACAGCAGGAAGACACATAGTTCTGTCCTTAGCTTTTTGATCCTCACAATAATGAGATGCGCCTTTCAGACTTTCATATTCTCCAGGTCTCTGAGTGGTTTTGTGGTGCTCTGCTGGACAGTACTCAGTTTGTCAGTACCATTCTTACAACTGGAGTGCTCCAAGTGCACACGTCACAAGTGTGGAGTCACTTTTGTTCTCTGCTTTTTCTTTACACTGGAACATTTTCAGTACTCAGCTGTAATAGTTGCCCTCATTCTTTTAGTTTAGCTAATAGACACAACTAGCCTATCCCTTGTTCCTTCTCTGCTGTGATGAACTACATTTGATAGAGCAGCAGGTTTGGAAAGTAAGTTTTCTGCACCTTGTCTGAAGGACTTTTTAAAATGTAATTTTATTTTTTTGTCTTCCTTTACCCTCCCCAGCACAGCCTGCTTCAAACTCTCCAAGTGCATAGCACAGTGTTTGCTCCATTGCAAGACCAAGTGCATCTATGACCTTTACACATTTAGAAATTGGCAAATAAACAGAAGAGCTATTTTTTATTAGTGAGTCTAATGCTGTGATCCCACCTGCATCCTCCTCAGAAAATGACTCACCATGAAGCACTAGGCTGCCAAGGACAGTTATGTGTGACTCAGACTAGCCAGTCTGCAACCTGTCAGTCAGTGTCTGAGTACAATAAGTGGTAAATGGTAAATGTTTTTTCTTCCTTAACTTTGCTTAATAAATCTTTAAAAGTAAGGTTATCATACCAATGCAGACCAATTTTTCAGGACATGGAAGAACAGATACTGTTATACTGTCGTGTTACCAGGTACTAACCTTGGCGCCTGCCTCCAAGAGCTAATTGTGGTATGAACTTGAGTTTTCTATATCATTGGACAAACTGTGTTTATAAGAATAAGTGTTTTATAACTTCTGCAACTAGAACATTTGAAGTGTGATTAAGACTAAACCAACCATTTTATTTCTCTCCAAATTAAAACCAAGCCAAACAACTAAAAAATACTCCAACTAAAAATAAAGACCATTTTTCTTAAATTCTTCTCCAAAAAGAGAGAGGAGAATTCTAAAACTGAACAAAAGTAAAAAATACAGTATTACTTTCACAAACTCTTCAAAAAACCCCACTTGTCAGTGGATGTGCTGCTCCTTTGCACAACATCCTTTCTTTCACTAGGTTTCTTCTATAATTGCACCACATACATAGTAATGGAAGCCCCCTGGGAAGACACATGTGATGTAGAATGTACAGAAAATTTCAGAAAAGAGAATGAAATATCTGCTTTGCTGAACAGACCATGCTAGATGAATCTGCCCTATTTTTTCTGCCATAACTATTCATAAACCCCTTTTTTTTCTAAGAGCTACATGAGGCTTGCTACTCTAAACCCTTGCCTACTGCTATTCTATATCCTGTTCCAGATTAAAAAAAAAAATCATTAGCTTTCTAAATTTCAGTTTGATTATGCTGGTTTATTTTCTCATGTAGCTCCATATTCCAAATGCAGTTAAACTGACAGATGATGCAAGTTGACCCCATGGTTCAGAAACACAGGAAATGCTTGATTGAACAGGCACCTGCACAGCTGAACAAATGCAGATTTTCTCCGTGCATGGAGCATTTGTATGCCCATTCAAAAGTTGTTTTGGTTTATCCTCAGCGATTGCTTCCCTCCATTTTTATTTCATGCCCTAAATTACAAGATCATCCTTCTGTTTGTAGAGATAAATAAATGACAAGATGTCTTATAGTATCACCTCTTTCCACATTGACGCTAAACTCCCAGCTGCATCATTTGCTTTGCATCTTTCAGTTTGCATTAGACTAATTCACTGCTCCTCTCAGAGATGTTCTAAGAAAAGCCACCTACTGCAGAGTATGCAAGCAATGATACATTTAAAGAGAGGGGCATGGAAAGTCATTAATGAAATGGTCGAATGAAGACTACATTAAAAAAAAAATCAATAAGTACATTTTCTTTTTTTCAATGTAAACATGCCTGAAATCGTATAACTCTGAGTACTCAAATGTTACATACTGTTTTACTTGCCTTTCTACTATTAAAAATGTTCGCTCATTAAAGAAATAACTCAAACCCCAAAATGTCAGCAGACAATCTTGTTACATTAGAATAATTTTTCAAGTAGTTTTATTTGTAATTCTTACCCTCAGATATACCTGCTCTTCTCTTTCATGGGACATAAAAAATTAATGTTTAACTCCCTAAATATAGTCTGTAATAGTCAACGTAGGTTAGCTGGAAGTTATTATTTCAATATTAATTTACATTTTAGTGAACATTAGAGACTTAGAAACATCCAGGCATATAGATTTTTGTTACTTATATTCCCTTTATGCACCTACTACATAAACTACATTCTCATTAGTAATATGAAGTTTTATAACTTAAAGAAATATAATTAAGTTTCAGACTGTACTTTGTTCAGTTACAGATTGTTCATGATGACTAGAGGGCATTATCACTGTATTAATATCAATTGTATTTAGCTTTTGAAATGCAGTTTTCAGAGTCTTCTATGACTCTCAATTCATGTGAAAACAAAGAGCAATATAATTTGAATTTTGGTATAATTTTCTCCTGAAGGCAGATCTGATTTTCACAGATAAAACTTACAGATACTCAATCATGCTGAGATTAGAATCAAAATATTTGATAGAAGAACATGTAAAAGCCAAAGACCAGTATATACTACAGAAATAAAACATACAGAATTTGCCAAGCAAATTGCTATGGTATTTTTTTAGTGATGGATGGGTGAGACATTTGCATTTGTGGTTGAATATTTTATGCGGATAGGCGGTTGATACCTCAAAAACTATGCAAAAGTTGATACCTCAGAAACTCACATTGTATCGTACTATGAAGTAAATTCTTCATATACCTGTACCTGAATGAAGATTCTGCTAATGTTTTACACAGAGCTTAATGAACAATCACTAAACACATTATTATTTCTGTTCACTTATTTGGAGTGCAGACTTCAGCATGAAAAATGATGACTGTTCTTATGTTGTTGCTGGCAAAATATGTCACTGGGGTAAGTGTGGTAAATATACGACTATATGGGAGGATGGAATGGGACAGAGAGGGTCATCTGCCAGTGGGATGAAATTTAACAAGACCAAGTGCCGGGTCCTGCACTTGGGACACAAAACCCACATGAAGTGCTACAGGCTTATGGAAGAGTGGCTGGAGAGCTGGCTGGTAGAGAAAGACCTGGGGGTGGTTTTTTTCACAGGCAACATGAAAATGAGCCAGCAGGAGACCAGGTGGACAAAAAAGCCAGTAGCATCTTGGCTTGGATCAGAAACAGTGTGACCAGCAGGTCCAGAAATGTTCTTCTCCCTCTGGACTCAGCACTGGTGAGACCACTCCTTGAATACTGTGTTCAGTCCTGGGTCCCTCACCACAAGAAGGATGTTGAGGCTCTGGAGAGAGTCCAGAGAAGACCAACGAAGGTGTTGAAGGAGCTGGAGAATGGGCCTTGTGAAGAATGGCTGAGAGAGATGCGAGTGTTTAGCCTGGAGGAGTCTGAGAGACCTCATTGCTCTCTCCAACTACCTGAAAGGAGGTTGTAGAGAGGAGGGAGCTGGGCTCTTTTCCCCAGTGACAGGGGACAGGACAAGGGGCAATGGCCTAAAGCTGTGTCAGGGGAAGTTTAGTCTGGATTTTAGGAAAAAGTTTTTTACAGAAATAGTTATTGAGCACTGGAACAGGCTGCCCAGGTTGGGGATTGAGTCATCTTCCCTGGAGATGTTTAAGAGGTGGATAGATGAAGTGCTTAGGGATATGATTTAGCAGTAGACAAGTATGGCTAGAATTGATGATCTCAAAGGTCTTTTCCAACCTAACAATTCTATGTTTCTGTTATTAAAACTATGTGCAGTAGTTGGCATATAGCATGCTTAAATATTTCACTAATGCTGAGATATTCAGTTGTTATAGTATAAGAATTTTTTCAAGTCCTCTCAAGTTGTCAACATATAATTTATTTTACAATATATTGTGTCAAGTTTTGAAATCTAAAAATCAAATAATAGAGCTATGTTGAATTAGCAACAGAGAGAATACATTAGCAAAATAATTCAGTGAAATTTTGGTGCTGTTTGTCTCAGCAATATATCTTTTATGTACAAAAATGCTACTAAGTGCTTATTAGCAAGGACTCTTCTTAAAAATCTAAAGAAAAAACAAAATTTTCTCAGATTAGCATGTTATAAGTATTCAGGTCTACAAATGCAATTCTTGGTACAATGGTTATAATAATGTAGAAGTCACAGTCACACTGATTTATTATTACAGTCTGATTAGAAAGCATTTTCCATTGTTGTCCTCTGTTGGTTTTAATAACTCACAGGATGTAACCAAACCTGTCTTAGCAGCTAAATCAAAATGAGAAGTCTTAGATTTTTGTATATTATATATTTTCTTCTGTTTCATGTTATGTTTCTCACAGATTACATGTTCCACAGAGCAAACATTGATTTGATTGTCATGGCTGCACACTCTGGAAAGGTCAAGCCTGTAGTTTTAGTAGAGAATACAAACATTTTCTGTGAATATTATTTTGCAGAATTAGAGACAAATATTTCTAAATAATCTTCACTTCTTGATATCTAAAAAAATTCCCTACAAAAACACCAGCTTTACCTGTGTCAGCAGTAGTTCTGTTTACACTGCACTTTGAACATTCATGTTATAACTGGTAATTGAAGTGTACCAATGTTCTTCCTTCCCTCTTCCCTTTCCCACTTGAGTGCATGTCTATTTTGACTAGAGCTAAATTAGAGCCAGTTTTCTGATTCTAAGTCTTGTCAAAGTCACTTCATTTTCTGAAAGTTAGCAGCATATTTTTCAGACAGTGTTCTCTTTAGAGAGAGAATGCTGGACACTGGTATGCAGAAAGGCCACTACTTATTCTAATTCCTACAGTAACCAAAGCCATTTCTGAGCTGGCAAAAATAAAAAGTCACAGCTGAAGGGAGGGATAAACAGGACAAGTGACCCCAAATTGACCAACAGTGTATTCCATCTCATATATGTTATATTTGATATAAAAAATGAGAGATCATGAGGGTCTCAAGGGTCTCACCATCTTCTGTGATGACCAATGTCAATGGCCATGGCACAATCTCATCTATTTGTACATATCTCATACATTTCTTATCTCATACATTTGTACACTTGGGGCACAACAACCCTGTGCAGCTACAGACTGGGAGAAGTCTGTCTAGCAATTTGCCTGGAGGAGAGGGACCTGGGGGTGTTGGTTGACAGCGACTGAACATGCATGAGCCAGCAGTGGCCCAAGTGACCAAGAAGGCCAATGGCATCTTGGCTTGGATCAGAAACAGCATGACCAGCAGGGCCAGGTAGGTTATTCTCCCTCTGTACTCTGCACTGGTGAGACCGCTCATTGAATCCTGTGTTCAGTCCTGGACCCCTCACCACAAGAAGGATGTTGAGGTTCTGGAGAGAGTCCAGAGAAGAGCAATGAAGGTGGTGAAGGGGCTGGAGAACAGGCCTTATGAGGAAGGGCTGAGAGAGCTGGGGGTGTTTATCCTGGAGAAGAGGAGGCTGAGAGGAGACCTCATTGCTCTCTGCAACTACCTGAAAGGAGGTTGTGGAGAGGAGGGAGCTNTGTTGTTGTTCTTACTGTTGTTATTGTTATTATCATTATGTCATTAAAGCTGTAGTTTTAGTTTCCAGCCTACAAGGGTTTGTTTTCTTTCATTTGCCATCCCTCTTGTCCTGAGGGTGGACGGAAGGGAACTGGGAGCCTAACTGCTTGATTTTAGCTGCTGAAATTGGACAGGCTGGGGCTAAACCATGGCAACATCCATAGTCCAATTTGAAGATTTACTTTGTAGTCTATACTGCTTTAGCATACAATGAGCAATTATGTATTGTATGATTTTAAATCACAGAATTATCTACCTATATCTGATTTTGGTGGGCCAACCCAAGTACAAGAAATGTATGTTGAATAAGGAGCATGAGTGCAGGTCACTTGGAAAATAAAGTATCTCTCATCTATAAAATTTTACATAAACCATAACCTTTATAATTAATTGAGAAAACAAACAACTTTTTTCTTTCTATTGTTTTATGTGTCCTTACATGTGGAAAATTCTGCATACAGCTGCGCTTAAGAGGAAAATTGAATAAAAGCAAGGATTCCCAGTCTCTGAGCATGAATCTTCATTATTGACTTTATAATGACAAAGTATCAGAAAGATAAAAGTCCTCTTTTTATCTTTTTAGATTTCCATTATCACTGTGAGAAACTTAATAAAAATTCATCACAGACGTATAACAACTCAATCAGAACTAGATCAGATGTCTAAGAAAAAATCACACTACTTTATCTTCCTGTCCAACAGGGAAATAATTCAAGTTCCTCCCCAGGTAAAATATTATTCTTAATACAGCAGACCAAATAAATTCTCCTAACCCCTGTTTCACAACCTTTTCAGCTACAAGTAGTAAGTGTAGTGTGACAGCATCGAATATAATCGCTATTGTAAACTACATTGTATTGTAATTTCTGGGGATTTTTTTTTTTAAAAACTGCTTCAAACACTATAAACCCTAGACAACAAATTAAATATGAGCTTATCCCTTCCCTCCATTAGATATTCTTAAATTTTTCCCAGCATTTTTTGTATCTTGTGAAATCTTTTCATATATAATTCCATCCTCACTATCCCAGCCACAATTTCATGCTTTTTATGATCCATTTAAAATACTTGATTGCATTACAACTGTGGTATGTAAATGACAAGAGCTAGAACAATGAAGTGGACTTTAAAACATTTTCTTGTTTATATTCCATTTATAATGTTGGTTAATGGTTTTTTTCAAAGCAAAAATTTGTGTGTTCTATTCCAGTTCAGTCACTAGAAATATGCACATCAGTTTTTCATGGGTGGAGGTAAAATGATTCTACAAACATCTGAAATCTTATCTTGTTAGACTATTACACCAAATGTGACACTTAAAAAAAAATACGATTCATGAATCAATTTGAGAAGATATATGATGATATAGCTTGCGGTGAGAAGCAATTTGTATTTCTTTGTGGGTCTTTAAATACAACAGCACTTTAAATGGTCCAACTAAATCCTTGTGTATCCTACAACCTATCACCTATCATCTGTGGTCACACTGTTTGAAAAGATGATATTTATCTCTGTAGCAGAAATAATTCATTTTTAATAAAACCATGGTTATAGTCAAAACCAGTTCAAAGGTTTTCATTGCCATGAATAAGCGAAAAAACAGGTGCCTCCATTATTAATGTGAGGGCAATTGTTTTAACTGCACAAACCCAATGCTCTGGCTCTGAGCACCCACCGATGAGACACTGCAGCAAGGGACTCTGCACGGAAGCAAGCTGACGCTAGCTAGTGCTCAACAGAGTGCCAAGAAATGCTTGGCACAGAGACAAGCTACCCATTTGGCCTTGTGCAAAGTTAACTGTACTTAGGGAATATTTCAGTGCCTGCTTCCCGCTGTCCCACAGGTATGAGACACTACAGATCATCTGTTCCTTCCTAAAGTTGATAATCAGCCAGTATTACAAAGCAGGACTGGTTGTACTTTGCCTGTGTGGTAGCCAGGATCTGTTACAGGGATGAGTAATCAATAATCAAGATGCATGAGAAAATTACTTACTCTCTCTGCTTAGCATGAGTATTCAGGTTTGTCAAGCAGGAAACACTCCCTCCTAGTGATTAAGCAAAGTTTACCCATCCAAAACAAATAATACATATTTCAATTTGCCTCTACTGCCTTTCACCCCCCACCTTCTTTCATGTTCTGATGAAATTGAAAAAGAGGCTTGTTCACAATTGAGATGCATCTTTGGAGTGTTCCCTCAAGGATATTGCTAGGCACCTTTTACTCTCTCCGCTCAAATGCAGAGGGCTACAGGAGAGTGATAGATTTGAGTCCTCTAGATGAATGGCTCTGGGATAATATTTGACAACATGCATGGAGACGGAGTTAGGAGATCAGAAGGAGGCTGGAGAAAATACAAAGATGCAGGCAGATGAAAAGGGGAAAAAAATTCTGTCTGCAGTTAGGGTCAGATGGGTAGTAGAGACTGTATGGGTTTGGGTGGAATCACACTCAAATTTTTTTTCAAGGTAATCTGACTTAGAGATTTAGACTACACAATTGTCCCTTTGCCTGAACACCTTTTAAGTTAAAACTAAATTCTGTGGTGGTCCAGCAGTTTGTTGAGACTGAAGAAAGGTAAGGCTGTGGTCCAAGATGCATGTGCTTAGGCCAGTTTGCAGAGCACAGATGTGGCTAAGTGTATTCTATGAGATATCTGAGTATTGAAGTTGTCAAGAGGTAGTTTTTCTGGGAGATGCATGTTAACGTATGTCAGAAAGAGTATTTTATCTTACTTATAATATCACCAACAATTGACTTATTATGACTCAAAGGCACTATTTTAAAATGTCTGCCAATTTAGAAGTTTGTTTTTAAACTCAAATATGTCGTGTTTGAACTCTGAATTTGTACAGTTAAAAGTTATGAGAAAAGAAAGTAGGTATGAATGAGTGGGCACTCTTTGTTATTCAGTGTGGATTGCAGCGTCTCCCACCAAAGATACAGGTTAGAACCAGTACTGAACACTAGACGTATGAATGTCTGCATATTTAATAAAAATATATTTGACTCCTACTAATAAATTAATCCTGTGTTTTCGCCAGTATCTGGGTAAAACAGAATTATTACATGTGGCTTTTTAAGGTCCCATCCAACCCAAACCATTCTAAAATCCTATGACAAAGACAATGTAAACATTAAGTTCAGAGACACCTCTGAAGGAGAAGCATGACAGATGCAAGAAAGAAAAAGAATCACAGACTCATAGAATGGTTTGGGTTGGAAGGGANTTTACATCTCCAGGATGTAAATTTTTCTTTCAGACAGATTGAAGGTAGAAGTCTGAGTTTATAGAAAATAGGTATGCCCATAGTGAGTATAAAAAAATATATCTAAATCAACTTGACGGCTGTCCCTCCAAAGTGAGTGCCACATATCAAAGTATTAATTTACATGATCCATGTTATTAACGACAGTATAATGTACATTTAATGAATGTTTCAATCAGTGTCTGTTGCTTAGAATATTTTAAATTATTTACTTTTCCATTTATCACATTGTTTTCCATTAATCAAACAGAAACACTACTCTGAACACATTTTTTTTTAACAGCCTGGAGACTGGAAAAGATACCAGCTGTGTGGCATAAGTACTGTATGAATTCCTACAAGAGTCTTTTACACAACCTTTCCATGATAAGGCTCCTTTCCTCGAATATTAAATAGAATTAATATAGTGATTTTACAATTTCCTTAGTGGATCAAATTGCTGGTAGACTTTCAGATAACAGCTTTTTTTAGTATTAGAGAAAATTAGTATCTTACAGGTCATATTTTGGTAGTATGACTTCATTGATTTCTCATTATCAAAGTTCAGGGTGATCTGATATGATCATTCTAAGAACAGTGAAGGCATTGGTGTTTTTCTTATATTTCAGTTCCATACACTCTCCCTTTTTAATGTATTTTGGAATAAGTCTACCTTTAATAAAAGAAAAGAACAACCTTTTCAGAATGAATTTGTAGGAATGAAGCTAAAAATCATGATTTCCCAGTAAATGCTCCATAAATCCAAAACCACTCTGAGGGAAAGATGAATATTAAAAAGTAAAATATAGAGTTTTTTTCTTGGCAGTTTTATGGTTTTGGTTTGTGTTTGTTAGTGTTTTTCTGGTAGGAATTATTCATCTGATCAGTTTTACTTGGAAGGAATCCAATGTGCAGCCTGCTTTATGTGACACAGTTAATCAGATAAAAGCACTTAACTGAGAGGTTACAAAGCAAATCTAAGTCTCATTGCATAATATGAAAGACTAATGTTCTTAATACATGAATTGGAGAATAAATTCATACTTTATAAAGTTAGTTAATTGCACAAAGTCAGATGAGACAAATACACCACAGTATATATTCAGTAACACTTAAATTTAAGTCAAGCATTTCAGATCAATGACTCCTATCATTTCACAAAATGTACCATCATCTGCCATGACTCTAAAATCAATCTTTTGATTAAAAACAAACCCACAGTGCTAATGTCGTTGGTATGGTTATTCAGAGAGGTGTTTAAATGAGCTACTGGACCATGGCTTGGGAACCAGCATTCTATGTAGAACTATAAATTTAAGTAATTAAACTAGAAATAGGAAACATGAAGTCTGTAAAAGAATATAATAAGTTTACTTAGTTTTAGTGTTTGTGAGCTATGAAAGCAGAAGTATCAAGCTGACATTTTTGTTTTAGCTTGATCTTCACATCACCCATATCCTTATCTCCAAGACCTAAAACTGTCATTGAGAGGGAATCTGAACTTTTGAGTACTTAATAATTGACTCAGTAGCTAAAATGTTGTGTTTTTCATGAAACACAAGTGAATTGCTCCACTTGTAAATATATAGGTATTTGTTTCAAACAAATAATCGATTTCATTAGAAATTAGCAGGCTGTGCAACGTCAGATTGTTTACCAAAGTAAACAATATCTTTTATTTCTAGGGTGCTGCCTCAACACTAGGGGCCTAGATTCTGTTTTGTGACTTTGTGATGATGCACAGGTAGATGTCTAAAATTTAAGACATCTCAGCATTTACAGAAAAGTCACCAATACTACTATTTCAGGCAACGGTGCAGCAAAGCTGACATTCCGACGAATTCCACATTGTTGTGAGCTGCCACCCTGTAAATGTTTGCAAAATCTTTAAAGTCACTCATTCCTCTTTGCATAAACTGGCAGACAAAGGAACTGTTGTTCCAAATCTATTCTCTTACAAACCTGGGGACAGTACAAGGTGCTTTTTTAGTAATTCTTAATAAATTAGTGAGCTTATCTGCAGTTCCTTCTGAGCTGCTATCATGTGGTGAAGGGAAATTGCTGATAATATTTCTCAGCAAGTCTTTATATCTACATGCAAAATGCAAAGAGATATTCATTCAGGTACCTATGGGATTTTTGTCTTGGAGAATTTATTCATCAAAAACTGAATATACTATTACTTGTTTAGGGAATAGCTCAGTTTATTTCTGATGAATCAACATCTATTGTTTATATATACAGCAGCTTTTTCACACCATGAGTTCTTTCTCCTTAAAAGAACAATTTATTCTCAAGAAGGTGAAAGAGGCAAATGATTCTTACACATACTATCTGCTTGTGAAACGATAATTATTTTAGTCTTAGCTTTAGAATCCTCTTTATCCCAATGCACCGCATTTCCATTTTTGTGCGAAAAAAACCCTTATTTTATCATTTTTCTTTACTATTTCTTTCTCATTTCTAGAAAGGGAATTTAGCAATGTAATACACCTAGTTATCTTTGTGGATAAGCTTCAAGAAGTTGCTATATATCCCCTGAATTACTCTAATTTGTTAAGTCAAGTCACAGCTGATTGAATCATGTTTAGACATCCACAGATATTAAAGTACTGAAGTAGTTCTTAGTCATTGCAAAGTGCAGGTCCCTGAAATAAGCCAACTGATTCATAAACACTGTGATGTGACTTGTCTTAATTGTCAAAATGTAACAGTTAAGTTTAACCTTGTGTCTTGTTTTATATTTATTTGGTTTTCAATACTAACCAAACAGATGTTAATACTTGCACTAAGGGTATTTGGTTTTAAAAAAAAANTTTCCACTGAAGAGAATCTGGTTCCTTTATCTCATAACCTCCCATCGGGTGCTTCTCCCGAAGCACATGGCTTCTCCTAAGCCTTCTCTTCTGCTTAATGATCCAGGATGAACAATTCCAGCTCTTTCAGCCTTTCCTCATATGAAGGACACTCCAGACCCTTCATCATCTTTGTGTCTCTGGCATGGACTTGCTCAGCTAACTCTAGAATTGTCTTGTACTGGTTAGCCCAGANGAAGTCCAGAGATATCACTGGCATGCTTTAAATAACTCTAATTTACATCTTATAAGAGACACATATTACAGTAATACTAAAATGTGAATGAAATATATTAGTGGTCAATGCTCCATGGACAAAACATATAGTCAATATTTTCCAGAAGATTTATATATTGCTTCAGCTTTGATTTAATGTTTTCAAAATCTGTATCTCTTTCCTTCTCTACAGATGACTTGTTGGCTTTCCATAATTGAAAAAAAAAAAAAAAAATTAAAATTCATTTCCACTGAAGAGAATCTGGTTCCTTTATCTCATAACCTCCCATCGGGTGCTTCTCCCGAAGCACATGGCTTCTCCTAAGCCTTCTCTTCTGCTTAATGATCCAGGATGAACAATTCCAGCTCTTTCAGCCTTTCCTCATATGAAGGACACTCCAGACCCTTCATCATCTTTGTGTCTCTGGCATGGACTTGCTCAGCTAACTCTAGAATTGTCTTGTACTGGTTAGCCCAGAACTGGAGCCAGGACTGCAAGTTTCACCTCCCCAGCATTGAGTAGAGGTTCTCTGGCTCAGCATTCTGGCAGTGTTCTTACCAATGCAGCCCAGACAGCTGCTAGTCTTCTTGGGCACAAGGGTACGTCGCTGGCTTATAGACAGTTTTATGACCACCAAGACTTCAAAGTACCTCTCTTTAAAGCTACTTTCCAGCCATTTGACTCCTGGTGTGTGCTGGAGCTTCCAATGGGTTCTCCATAGAGGTGGGACATTGAATTTCCTTCTATTGAACCCCGTGATTCCTCTCGGTCCAGCTCTCCAATGTGTCCAGACCCCTCTGAACAGCAGCACAATGTACCCTCCACTCTTTCCAGTTTTGTGTCATCCACAAACACGCTGATACCATTGTACACATCGTTAATGATAAGGTTAAACAGTATTGGCTCTATATCAACCCCGGGTGAAACTATTAATGACTTGCTCCTAATTGGGCTTTGTGTTACTTATCATAACTCACTTGGGTCAAGCTGTTGAGCCAGTTGTCAAACCATCTTACTGCTCACTTATCTAACCCATACCTTGTCGGCTTGTTTATGAGGATGCTATGGGATACTGTGTGAAATGCTTTCTAAAGTAAAGGTAAACATCTACTGCTCTTCCCTCATCCACAAAACCAGTCACCTGATTGTAAAAGGCTGGGTTTAGTTAAGAATGATTTCCCCATTACAAATCCATGTAGCCATCCAGTCACTTTCTTCTCCTGCCCATCTTTGGAAATGGTTTCCAAGGTTAGTTGCTCCCTCAGCTACTACTAAAATAAACAAAAAGGAAAGTTCACAATTGAGGAAAATCAGTTTGTGATGAAGCAGTGAGTTTTCATCAATGTAAATTTTCCAGTCAGTGACATTGCTACAAGCACATAACATCAAAAGCCTACTACTGATATAAATAAAAATAACAAGCAGACACCATATCCAGAATTGAAAAGAATGCAAACTGAAACACAACACAGGGAATCACAGGTGAAATCAATCTTTTTTAATATATTGGCTTGCATGGATAACTTAGAAATCTTATTCTTCTCCATAAGACTTAGCCACATTTTAATAATTGAATCAAAACATATTTAACAGATTCACACATATTTATGAAGCCTGATCTCCTGTAGGCCAAGTAAAATTTCATTTAGTCACATTACTTCCACATGGACCTCAATAATCAGCATTTATTAAAACAGTAATTTCATGTTTGATGGAGCATTTGTTGCTCATGAAAACAGTGCACGTAATGGGTTTGGTGCATATTAATGTTTCTGAGAAAAGGTGTTGGCCTACTGTAACTGCACAATTAGCATGACAAGCTTCAAAACAATGAGAATTTTACCACACTCTTACTCTGTACAATAAATACACCCGAAAATTGATTTAGAATTCTTCAGTAATTCATACATGTCCCTCCAATACCAACCTCTGATTCCTTTCTCAAAAATAAATAAGCAGTTTAAAGTGTTGGGCTTTTCATGTGATCAAATAGTCTGTATTTTCCTTCGTCAAAACATATAATAGAAGCCAAATAAAAAGCTTGATTGCTGTTAAGGTGTGGTTGGATTTTACTCTCACAGACACTGTCTTATGTGAATATGAATTATTTTGACAAGAACAGTCAAGTGCAGCAGCAGCATTTACTGAGTTGATGTGTGTTTTCAATACAATAAATTAAATTAATAAATCTAACCAAATTGATCCAAAAAGTAATGACTGCAACATTACTGATTTTATGGAGAAAAAAAAATCATACTATACAGTGGCATTAAAAAAAAAAATGAAAGAACTGGCCTTCACAGAGGAATTAAAAAAGCAGATGAAATTTGATGAGATGAATTTATTTCTTTGTGTTGTTTTCCTGAAGAAAGTTAATTGATGTAGAAGTGGTGTTCTCACTATAGACAGGGAACCTGCAAAACAATAATGTCGGAGCATCTTGACGTTCTTATTTGTTTGAGTGTTGTCTATTCAGAGGTTTCTCTGGGTTAGTAATCCACTACTGAGGACACAGAACATGCACGCAAATGACCATCATAGCAATACAATCTTTCCAGGCATTCTTTCCTGAGATATAATAAGAAACATCTCTACACAAATCACAAACTGCTCTTGTGTGTCAGTGACTTGTTCAAAGCTGATATTTCAAAAGCTAGAGGCCCTCGAGCAGTTAAAGATGATATGTTTTCACAAGGAAGCAAAATGAACAGTTTCAAATATCGACCCTGTTGTCCAAAGTCAGTAGACAGGTCCTTTAGTCGAACAACACATCTTGCAAAATGATTTTTATACAGCTTTACAAATATAAAATTATTAAGACAACCAACTAAGTCTAGAGGCCAACCTAAATTTAAAAAAAAAAAAAGATCCTCTCTCCCTTCTTAACATCACTTGGGCTAATGAATCAAAAAGGCAGCACTTCAAGATTAGAAACTTTTTGTCCTGTGCTGCTGGCTTAACAAATGTTTTTGCCTTATCCACTCTAGCTTCAGCAAAATGTTGAGGCACATGTAGATTGAAATGGACAATACAGCAAGAATAAGCCCTGTTGTTTGAAAAAGGGTGATAAGGACATCCTGTGCAATAGAAATAGTGATCTAATTAATACTTTTTAAAAAATAGATTTTATCTTTTCAGCTTGGCTGCCAGGAACCAAACCACTATACATCTAGTTTTTATATTTCTTTGGTTAGTTTCTTAAGAATCAATGAAGACTGTAAGACAATGTAGCACAACACAGTGGCCATTAAGAATTTTAATTTAACTGATATAAACAGAAATACTCAGCACAAATTAAATACCAGAATAATTACTGAAGATTCTTGCAGGGCGTGTCACAGTAAATATTCTGAAGGAAGAAGTGAACTTCAAGCTATGATGGCCTTTTAGGTTTTTCCCTCAACGGCCTTTCAATAAAATAAATAAGATATGAGATAAAACAAAAAAAAACACTAAGAAAAAGAGAAACAAAGTCAAAGAATTTCAGATTAGATTGAAATCTAGAATTTCCATTTTTATAATGAATAGGAATATATCCAAATTTTCA
>WAAB01000337.1:50590-73553 GCA_013389865.1 Piaya cayana
TGTAAAGTCTTCCTAAAACTACATGTCTTGAGGTTTGAGCCAGGTTCTTTCTATTTTATTTAAAGGAAACACAATGAAGCACAGGAAGCACATTGTAGTGATAATGACTTACAACTAATGGAAGTCTATTCATGTAACAGAAAGATAATAGAAAGATAATAGAAATTGAATTGAAACTATATAATGTGGAAAGGAAAAGGCAATATCCTATTCCTCATTTCATGCACAAAGTGCTCCATTTCTCTGCAAGGAATGGGTTTAAGGTTGTTTTGTTTCTTTTAATGTCAATGATATTCTTTTGCTGAAATCTGCTTGACAGTTGCCTAATGGCAAGTCTATAAAAATGATATTACAGTTTGCACTTGCCTTGAGGTAGCTGACCTCCTAAAAAAGGTGACCTTTCCTGGGTTTTCTAGAGCCTCTCATGACACTTAGTGCTAACCAGCTTGTGTAAATCCAGTCCAGACAGGAAAACTGAGCATGTTTCGATTTTTCATCACTTCTCCATTTGCCTGGCCTGTATACATAGAAATGTTTTTGCTACAGAGCACCTGGGAAATTTTCCCACATCACTAACAGCTGACTAAACCGAACAATCCATTTGTTTCCCATTTTCTTTGGACTAGAAAATGGCATCAAAGCAGGGAATGCATTTTTCATGTACTCTCAATTACTTCAGCCATTACCACTTTGGTTATGCTCAACATGTATAAAAGAAAAAGTGATTTTCTTTAAAGCAAAAAAAAATTACTTCAGCCATTACCACCTTGGTTATGCTCAACATGTATAAAAGAAAAAGTGGTTTTCTTTAAAGCAAAAGAAAGAGAAAGTATAGCTGTTACATATGGTTATGATTTCCTCTCCTAGTTCAAAAGAACAGATAGCTAAATGCTCTGGTCCCACTGACAGATGCAGGTCATTATGATTACATCTGGAAATATATTGTAGGGTTTTCGATGTGACTCAGCTTAAGACAGGCAACACCAACATTCATTAAAACACAATAAAAATCTGTTGATGTTTGCAGAAGCTGGAAAGTTTGTAGCAAATTGATGCAATACGAAAGACAGAAGGAAGCTTCATAGCTGAGTGGACTAAATGATGCTTGAATGACTGAATTCAATGCAAATCCATACCACAAATCAGTGTGATTCTAAGCAAATAACACAAGCTTTTTGCTTCACAACAAGCAAGTTACTTGTACCACACTTCATAGATGTGATCACTAAAAGCATGTGTCTCTTCTGGTGATGCAATTTGTTATCTTGTCACAAATTAGAGGAGTATTGACACATTCACCTTTGCCACTGAGGTCATCAGGACAGCTGAATGCATTTCACAATGTTGACTTCTCTGATTTAAAAAGCAAACAAACAAACAAACAAATCCCCTCCAAACCCAATCCAAGAACTGTATTAAAACATGTTTGGCTTCAAATATAACTACAAATATAACTTCCAATCATTTTTTGTTTGTGCTTCAGTTTTCCACCTGGCCACTAAAATTCTCATTTACAATGCAGGGATTATATCATTCCCTCACATCGCCAACACTGTACATGACATGACACAGAAGTATATGAAAAAATGAACCATTGTATCTTCATTTCAAGTCAGAATATTGTGCTTTAATCTGCCTTTTCAACCATAATGGGAAGATAAAACATTTGATAACTGAGCATTGCACATCTATACTGCAGCTCACAGAAAAAGATCCAAAAATGTTTGCGTCTGTTTCCTGGTACAATGCACTCCAATGTGTGACCCAAAGACTTAATCTTAGCATCATTCACTGTTGTTGGACTGTTTTGCCACTCAACATCTTGCAGTGTGCTCCTCTGGAAGGAATCCAGGGTACTGAGAGTTGTGATATGTACATAAAACTGTAGGTATATAGCTACAGGGTGGGCAGGGCTTCAGGGCACATCCCTTCTGCAATCACATAGTTAGAAGACTGCCACATCTTGCCCTCTTGGAGCTTAATAAAAGTTAGGTAGGCAAAGCTAACTTCTGCTTTTTTAACCACTCAGTGAGCGTTAACAGTTTTTTTGATGATATTCCCCAGTGCAATATTTATGATTAATGCAATGACTATAAGGGAGTATGCATCAACTGACATCTCTCCCTCTCTTTTATTTCTCTGTCAGTTTTGGGTTTATCCTAGACTTTACAAAGATCTCCATTCTACTTCCTTTGATGTCAATGAGAATTTTTATTTTGCCTCTAGTGTAGGTTGTGCTCCTAACTTGTGATTATCAGCCTATTTTAATGATTTCTCAATCAATGGGACCAAAGTTAAAGGCTCTGTTCCCAGATTCCTTTCAACATATATTTTTACTTTAAACAATAGTCTTATTTGTGTGCTACTGATTTTTGCTTTCAAAATGCAGTGATATTGTAACATTTTCTAAACATTTCTCAAAAATTAATATATTATTATATTTATTAGGAATGCGATTCAGGGTGAAAATAATGTCTTTCCAAAGACTTGAGTCATTAAACTAAGCACCTTCCATACTTAAGTGTACACACTTAACAAAAATTATTTCCTTAGAAAACTCTTACTAATATTCAGATAGTCTTGTTACAGAAAAAGCAGCCAAGCTGCAAATGGTAAATGTCCTGAATGTAATATAACTGCAAATAAAATTTTCATTAGGAAAACCAAATTTCATTAGGAAGACAAGGAGCTGTTGTATGCAGTGCAAAATTTATCATAGAATCATAGAATCACTAGGTTGGAAAGGATCTACCGGATCATCAAGTTCAACCACTNTCTCAACATCCTTCTTGTGGTGAGGGGCCCAGAACCGAACACAGGATTCGACGAGCTGTTTCTGATCCAAGCCAAGACACCATTGGCCTTCTTGGCCACCTGGGCCACTACTGGCTTATGGAATAAATGGATTAAGTGGAGCAAATGAGACAGAAATAAAGAGGAGGAAAAATGAAAATGAGACTATTTCTATTATGTAGTTGAGATGACTAGCAGAATAGTATCCTGTAGATACAGATTCAGAAAGAAAGCAGGCAAGGAAAAGATCAAATCTTGGCACTTGTAAGATTCTTTCAGAAGTAATTTAAACAAGTGTGTGCTTGATGCCTCAATAGATCTATTTATTAGTGATATGCTGAAAAGTCGGGGGTGGTAGCAATTCCTATCATCATGACTGAAAGTGTTACTGTGAACATTGGTCATGAGGAACTTAAATTATGCTTTGTCATTATTAAGTAAAAAAGTAAATGATATTTGTCTTTACTGATTTCCTGCTACATATCTGGTGAACTGGGTAAATGTTCTGGGGTAAAAAGTTCATATTCTCAAAATTGGCATTCAGCTCAGGAAAACTGAAGTTTCTCAAAGCTTGCAGCACAATAACAAACGTAACCCATGTCACCTTTTTGCTGAAGATACTAATTTGCAATTTCTTCTTGGTTTCTAAATAAGAGAAGGCAGAAAACAGTTGACAGTGTGTAGAATGTGACTGGAACCACAAAATACAAGAGAAATTATGACAAAATGCAGTATGTTTACTTTTCTGTTCTCCTCTGCCCTTTTCTGTGAGGAAAGCAAAATAACTGACATAAAAAAACATATTTTAGTTCCCTATCTGCTGTTGTTTACTTAAGATAAACAGTCAAATCAAACTAACTAACCTTACTTATGTGTGTTTGTGGTCTGAAAGATATCACAGAATTTCAGTGATGTAGAACTCTGTCCCTGAGATACAAAGGTCATCTAGTCTCTTAGTTAACCTACAAAGTAATTCTGAGTATCTGTTACTTTGCTGAAGCAGTTTTGTTCTTAACACACTGACCGATGCAACTTCGCAAACTCATAATTTATGAGGTCTTAAGTATATGTGATGTTCATGATGGAATCACGGATCTAAAATCAATTATTTGGGTATGTTTAACTGTTCATTTATAATCAACATATTTTCTTTAATCATGGAATACTCATCAGCTATTCGTTTTATATAGAAATGGTTCTGAGATCAAAGGCATTTGTCCTTCTTATCTAACAGTAGATAGTGCTGAGTGGGATAATTACAAATTCAATAAAAATTTAAGGACAATTACACCCTTTACAAGAAGCAAAAGCTCTTATAAGTCCTCAATAACTGCAAAGCCATCATTAAAGACCAATCTTATATATAATCATTATGCTTAAAATGTCAAGTATCAGACAAACAGTACAGAGGTAAATCTCTACACAACATGTAGTATTCAAGATTTTCTAGAACTTCAAGTTGGCAGCACATGCATTTGCTCTCCATTGTCTTGTACTCGTTAGATGCCTGAGAATTATTGTAAAGAACAGTACCAAGGTTTTAGTTCTTTAAAGACAAAAAGAATTCTCTTTGAGAAAATGGCAAGTATTAAAACATACAAAAAAGAGAAGATATTTCATAGTGCCATTACCTAAATACAAGGCTACTGAAAAGAGTTTTAACTAAACCTGAGAAAAGAAAGCAGCCTCTTTTTCTTAACGAAAAATTCCATGAGGCTTTTTGCTTTGATTTGTGCATACTTTCTGGCCACAAAACTGTTTATTAGTCTAGAAGTAATAATCTTAGTCATGTAAAGCGTCAATTTTAAAGTTGCATAGAACTCCTGAACTACCTGATACAGACTCGTTTCTACCTTTTCTTCTCTAACTTTTTAGTTTGTTTGAGTTTGCTAACCTTAAACCTTACTTATTATTTTTTACACTTTTATTCATTGCTATCTTTCAGAAAGACTTTATTTTCATTTGCTTAGTACCAAAGCTTGTATTAATATTGTACTGGAAGCTTTTGAAGGAAGATGTTGCCACAGAAGAAAAGCAACCCAAAAGTAAGCTATAAAAGTTACCTATGAAAGAACAGGCAAGAGGTACTTGATCAAATACTTTCTCTGGCATAAATAAAGATTTAAATTTTTTACATGGGCAAAAAAAAGGAAATTATTTCTAATACTGTTGTGTCTCTGTGTGTGAACATTTGAGCATGTATACCTCTGCACATCTGTGATTTAAAGTAAAAATGTCAGAGCAAATGAGGAACAACTTTTCTTCAACCAGAAAATTAATTCAAAATCAATATGTAGCAAAGGAAAAAGTAATAGAGAGCCATAGATCAGCTGATATAAACAGGATCAGTTCCATGAAAATAAGTAATTTTATGCATCAAATGGCAATGTGAAGTCAAGACAGAATCAAGGAAATTTCTTTTAAAAACAAAAAGCAGCAGTTGACAAAAGTAATCATGATGTCAGCTCTGTTTACCCAAGATTTTCTGGATATATAGAGCTGAATACTCAATACCCACATTTTTAGCTTAGTCTTTTTAACTCACTGGCAAGTGCATCCACTGACACCCAGTAATAGAGTAGCCTAGGGTAAATTTACTATAACTATACTTTTGCCACTTTGCTGTTTGAATTAATATAAACTTTGTTGACCAAAATACACACTGCAAGTAAAACTTTCAAGCTGATTATCTGAAAAATAGTAACAGCAGTCAAATTTTACACAGGTAAATTCCAGCAAGAATTCCTGTACTACACAAAACAAAGAGAAAAATCTTATCCAGTATGTCTCATCTATTCTACCAGGCAATGAAGTTTTAATTTTGGATGTTCTTAAAAACTGCATGTAGTATATTTTGTAAAATAATACTTGAAACAAAGATGAATATTTTATAAAATTTTAGATCCTGTCTTTTCAGAGATATTCTATGAACTGAAAGATTAATGAGGTAATTGTTTGAATTATTTGCTTGGATCTAATAATTGCAACAATGGTGAGAGTTAAGATACCAACTGAATTTTTAAAAATTAGCTTTATTTGTCCACTAACACTCTTCTCCATAAGGCTGAGATTCAAGAATAAAATGTCAGCCCTCAGCTGCTATGAAAAGCAACTGATATATAAGCTATCCTATGCAAGTGATTTTTCTGTAAGGGCAGTGATATTTTAAAAGCAGCAAGAGAACATATGACCATGTTTCTTGAAAGAGTAATAATATTGTCATCACGGGGTTTAATCTGGAAAGGAGAAGTTCACAGAGGCTATCAAATGTTAAAAGACAAGCTTCCTGCCATAATAAAACCGCTTAACCACTTTTTTAGGAGTTCAAAGTATCTCCTCACATGCATTAAACTGTTGAAACATATACCTTACCATTGAATATTGTATTGAAAGGAATGCAAACTAAGTACCAGACTAACCTCCTAGACAAACTGTTTTTTTAAATCTTCTAAGTCACCAGTGAACTGACATTTAAAAATTGTATATATTTCAGGTTGTATCCCTTTGAAGTTTTATCTGCCTTCCTTTTGCCCCTGGATATTTTGTTTAATACAGTAAAACTCAAACCATAATGAGTCTCGATGATTCATACTAGGATCACAAAGAAAAGAAAGAACCTGTCCTGGAGTATGTGACTGTATACAACAACATATCTTCTAGACTGCCTAGAAAACTGTGGTCTGCCAGAGAAAACCACTGGATAGATATGGTAAGTTTGCTTTCAAAAAATGTAGAGTTAAACACCAGGACATCAGAGTAACTGTTTAAGCAAACTTGTCAAAAGAACAAAGGCATGGACCTCCATAGCTAATATTAAAAAAAACCAAACCTTTCAAATTGCTAAACTTCAGTCTATCCTCAGAAAAGAAATATACAGGAAGGAACAAAAAGTAAGTTTCGAGAAACTTAAAGGTTTATAAACTGAATTGACTGATTGACTGTAACTGCTCATGGAAGTTTCATCATGGACAACTGTATGAACTCGATATTTCAGTGGATGCTTCCCTATGGTTTTTGTTTGTTTGATAGGTTGGTTGAGTTTGTGGATTTTTGCATAGTTTTTGAGATACTTCTAATGTAGTGCTGAATCTGTATTTGAATCCTTGACTGAATCTGAAATTAGTTCAGTAAACAAGTAACCTGTACTCTTTATACTATGGGGCCGGTATTGAAAAAACAAGGTATTCGGAAACGTTCATTGAGGAAACATTCACACCTCCAAACTGATTGAGAGAACATAGATTATCAAAGCCTGAAGAAAGTATTGGAAGGATATCCATGAATGGACTTTCAAGTGACACCATCAACGCTTCTTGTTCAAACAAATTTAACTATGTCCATTTATTTTTATGCATTTTTGCAGAGAGAGGAAACAACTATAAACTAACTGAAATGATTGGTGGCTGAATTACAGAGATTAATTACAGTCTGTTTTTCTTAGATTAAAGTGAACAGATGGTACATACATTACAGAGCAGATTTTAGTAAAATGAGGTATCTAATTATTTCACTGCTAATAGTACCTACTTTATAGAAAATATAAAATTTCTGAGTTAAGAATTCTTAGGAAGACAGTAAGTATTATATAAAGATATATTTCACTCCCAAGCTACTTGTATTTGAATGAGACTGTGCCGGGCTGGAAGAATAAGGCACCCAGCCTGCCCCATGGCAACTTCATACACAAGTACGTCTTTCAGATTTCTCAGGATACAACAAAAGCTGTAATACATACTGCCAAGATGTTAAGGCATTAAATTTTTCACAAGCATGTGGTGATATTTTTTTAGATTCCATACACTGACTTTTAAATCCAACCAATGTTACTGGTGATGGATGAAGTTAGGCAAATGGAAGAGACAAGTATTTTTAATCTTGAGAAGAAACATTGCTAGTAAAACTGTATAAGATCAATATATATATATTCTAAAAGATATGCTCCTATCCTGCCTATTTCACCTGATTTTTACTGTCCAAAAGTCAGGAATCAAATGTCGTTGTTCTCCACCAGCAGATGACCCACAGCAATTGACCCACAGCAGTTTTCCCAAGTGTGAGACAATTGTTTACCAGTTTAGTAATTTTTTTTCTGTAAGGAAAACACTGAAAAATTTGAGACAGAGATACATTTTCTTATTTTGGCTCATGAGAAGAAACTTGCTCTGTATTCACAATCAGGGTTTCCTTAAGGTATGTCAAGCTGATGACATTGCTTTACAACAAAGGTGGCTAATAGGAAAGCATCATCCCTCTCCACTCTGCATTCATTAGACCACATCTGGTTGTTCCAATATTGGTCCCAACTGTCAGAGAATGACATCAATAAACCAGAGGTAAGAAGGCTGTGAGTAGAAAAAGGTCAGCTTCCTCTTGGATGTATTACATCATAAGAGTTACACAAAATGCTCAATATTAAATCTAGTCATTGAAAAGAAACAAAAATTTTGAAAGGTTACTGGAAAGCAATGCATTACTGAATTATATGAAAATTTTTCCCCTTTCCAAACAGTTTAATAATCCATTTCCATAATGACTGGATGACATCAGTCTCACTCATTAGTTCCCTTGACTTATGTACACACTGAGATCTCATTTTCCTCCATTTTGGAAGGATTCAGATATTTCTTCTGAAGTAGTATGTATCCCTGCTGTGAATGCATTTAAAATTATATTCAATTTTTACCTTCTCTGTCCTGATCATAGAGAAGTAGTAGCCATTTTATACTGACACAGTTAAAACGGTGCAATTTTGTTAATGGAGAAAACATGAGATGTAACAATGTTATTTATCTTTAACTACTACTTATATTAATTTCATTACAAGAGGAAGCACATTACTTAATAGAAGCAGCCTGCTATTCAGTTAATTTATGTTCATAACTATAGCTTTTGTTGTTGTTGTTGTTCTTAATTTTAAATCATCAGACAAATTTTCTCTCATATTTCTTCAAAGCTTAGGTCAGGAGTGCATTATTTTTATGGATATTCTGATGAAAATGCAATTCTTGAAGTAAAAACAGATAGTAAGAAAAACATGCAGAAAGATCAGCTAGGAAGATAAAGGGAAGCAGGCCAATACCAACTAAAATGGAAATAGAAATGAGTACAAACATTTTCTGCAACTTTTCAGGAAAAGGACTGTGAACTTTATATCAAGTGTATAGTTCAAGTCTGTCTTCTGTTTCCATTTAATCTGAAAGGGACCTAGTTCGCACACTCAAGGCTGCTTTAAAATAAACACCAAAGTATATAAGAACTATCAGAAAATCATTTTCAGAGATGCATTCCTAATCAAAATGAAAATCTTAATGTAGAACTCTCACTCACTCTTCCTGAAGTCAATAGTGTTATTCCTGCATATAAACCCATACCTAAGCCTCTGTACTTTATGACCCTAAGCTTTATTTTCTGAGGTATCACATCAATGAATGATGAAGATTGAACTATAGTGACAGCACTGATGATTTTATTTGATCCACTGTATTTAGAGAATTCAGCCATGACTCAATTCGGCATTCCTTCTAATTTTCAAAAACTCATGAACTGCCTTTTACTAAACTTTTTTTTTTGTCTCAAAGACAGCATAGACATAAGAATGTAGGCAGATGTGGTATGTTAAAAGGAATGCTGAGCTGTCCCCGTGATTTCAGGATTTCTCTGATAACCAACCAGTCCAAGGAATAAAATGGGGAAGCACTGTTTCACTAACATTTCTGTTCAAGCAACTTTAACCTCTGTGCAACTGCTGCTTCTAAGTGGACTTACTTCTGACAGACCCTGTTGTGCAGTGTTACAAAGGAGGCTGCTGTTAGACAGATGGAAACTAGATTTTCTAATCCTTATACAAAAGAATTCACTGTCACCCAGGTCCAGACTTTCAGGTGTCTTTGCATGGCTCTGGATCCTTAGAAGTCCAGGAAAAAGGCTAGGAAAAAAACTCATATGCTGTGAAAGTGTAGGAGCAAGGACACAAAAATTTATTTAAGAACCACATATTCCAGAAAAAAAAAAAAATCCTATCAATATTCTGTACTCTCAAGGATGAGATTTTATATTTGTCTTTCCATTCTTTCAGACAGCACCATCAGCTCATCCCTTATATTTACTTGTGAAACTGTTGTTCTCTCATACCTATAAACTTTGGTTTACAGTATCACTCATATTTGTAGTGCCACTGTGATTAGGATGCAAATAACGAACTCTCAGACTGAGACATTGAGGACACTACCAAACATGTATCCAGTAATCCTTTTGATCTAATACAGATTTTCAAAGAAAGCTGAGAACGCTATTAAGCTGATCTCTTATCAGCGGCTGATAAAGCCTGGCATTCTGTCAGCTGTGGAAACAGTATTACAAAGATCTTAAAAGGAAGCTTGTAATTCACTGTTATTATGCCTCAATTCACATAGGGGAGAAATAGCTATAAGAAGCTGTTCTCTGTCCAGGTCTGGATGTTTTCAGAGTTCAATGTGTCCTAGATTGGAACTAAAACGCCCGCCCTTTCTCCAAGAACAGCCAAAATGTTACACTGTAGATGAAGAAAAATTTATCTGTCATGACGATCGTGACAATTTTCTCCCTAACCCAGGTACTAGCAATCTAGTCAGCTCCTTACACAGAAACAAATGCATGTTCTGTAAAGAAATACAATTATAATTGTGCTTTGTATTCTTAAAAATGAAACTGAGTGGGCAAATGTCTCCCTTAGCTCCAGGCACACAAGGAGCAAATATTCTGTAGATGAAAACTAGTTGTGAATTTACTACTGAAGAGGAATGGCACTGAAGTGCCCTGGCATTTTTAGTAGCCTAACTCAGTGTTTGGTACTGAATCTGAATCTGACATGATTGCATGCATGAAGTTTTTTCTTCTAACTGATTTCCAGATAAATCTTTGCAGTATGCAGCCCTTCTGCCAGAATATAATGGACTCTTACTTTCCTTTGTCCATACAGTGTGCAGGCTACCAGGTCATATGTCTACAATTGGATAAGAGCTCACAAGATCTGCTCAAAAAAAAAAAAAAAAGATAAATATAAATGATTGATAAGACCTTGACTCCTACTCTTTCCATCCTTAATCAAGTTGTAGCCTTTCACTCCATATTACTACAAAAAAAACCCCTCAGAACTTCCAGATGTTTCTAAACATTTGATACCTAGTTACCATACTAAAAATGTGGCACCAAAAATAAATTTTACTATATAACCAGACAGTCATGTAAGTAGATTTGAAGTCATTTTCTACATACACTAATATTTCACCCTCTCAACATCTTGATTCACCAAAAGTGTCAAAGTAGTACTGGAAAATTACTAGCATCAAAAGAAGTCCCTTTTGACAAAAAAAAGTCCCTTTTGACAAAAGATAACTTATCTAATATTTCTGCATATTCTGTCAAAAATCAGTCAGCAACATCTATTTTTCCCAGAATTAAAATTTTAAGACACTATTTCATGTAATCATGCCAGCTAATAAATGTTCTCATTTGCTGGCCTAGTTTGTTCTCTACAGTTACTTCTCATTTGAAAAATAATAGCAATGTTTGTTATTCATTTGAAGACACATTATTAGATTCCTGTAGCTCCTCCAGGATTGCCCATGAAAATTGTATATGACCATTTAGATTTGTAAGGCTCTTGTGTCCCACTATTCACTATATAAAGTTTAGTGCTAAATGAACTGCCGAGATGATGACAGTGACAATAAAACTCAAAGTAATCCTTTAGTAAAAAGGAAATCATAACCAGAAAAAAAAAGGTTAAAAAAAGGTTATTTTACAAATACATATTTGCCAAAGTAGATGTATCATAATGGAATATTCATATTATGAAAATCTTTCCCAGTGTGTCTGGAAAAGACATGAATAAGTATATCCATCTTAAGAATGTTCCTTTAATAACTGACTTCTGTGATTGAGCAGATAAAGGCTCTTTACTACTCATTCAGCTAATGCTGATGAACTTTCTATTTCTCCTCATCTAGGTCTGGTGTTGAAACCACAGTCTCCAGTAAATTCTTTCTGAGATAATTGTGACAGTTTATGGTGTGATTCTCCTAGTAGAGAGACTAATGAAATGAAAGAGTCAGGCATCACAGGGTTTGTGGAATAAAGATGATGAATAGGTATTTCTGAACAGAGTGAAGTCACTTGTATTTTTCAATATTTATTTTATAGCCCTCAGGGAGGAATTATTCTAGTTTAAGTATCAAATTTTTTTTGAGCATAATTGGTGGGACAAAGGATGGATACATTGTGTAAGAAAATAAAATAAACATGGTCTGTGCTATGCAGCAGCTATCTAAAAGACAGAAAGCTCCACGAGGAAAATAATAAATTACAAGATAGCTGCTACCGACTAGAGCATTCTCTGGCAACTAGGTGCTGTCAACTATGGTCTTTGAAAGAGTTTATGAGTATTTTTTCTTTTTTGTAGGCTATCCCAGCAAGGGAATAAGATTTCTTCAAAATATAAAAGTTTATGATTTTTTTTTTCCAGCTAACCTGTAATCAAGACAAGGAAGAGATTTCCATTGAACACTCACTTTGTTATTATTATCAGAATAGATAAAATTCATAGTATGAATATTTTTGATTAATTTTAGTCGAACATTTTTAAATGGTTTCCGTTAATATCTCAGAGTTGAAATTAAAAAAATAAACATGTAAACATATGGAGTTTATTTGCAAGACTGAGAGGTAGAGAGAGGGGAAAACCCAATTTGTAGTGGAATATTTGAGCTATAATTTTAAAGTTTCAACAACTTAGCAGGGATAAAGGTAACATGCTGGAAACTCTAAAAAGGATTAGGAAGGACTATGGCAAATATGAAAAAAACAAGTAAATATACATTGACTTGACTAATATAGAAAATATACAGCTGAATTTTTTGCCTGACTTCTAGAAATATTAAAATAATTCAAACCTGCTAAACAAAAACTTTTCTGAACATTTTTTAAGGGGAGTGATTTGGGTTTTGAAGATGTCTGGGAAACCCAGAAAACTCAAAGAACTGGAAAATGTAAGGTGGTCTGACTGCCCAAAGCTCTTTGAGAAATGTGAATAACAGGACACTGATACTGCTGGAAGTAAGAAAAAGTAAAGGCATTTGGTTATAACACAGGTAAACACTCACGCTTTCCAGTATTTTATGCACTGAAGACACAATGAATATGTATGTTAAATATGGATGGAGAAAAATGAGAGCCAAGAATACCACTCTTAGCTAGCATGTTTATAATAGATGTGGACGTAGGGATAACCTCAAGGAACATTGTTCTGGAAAATGATCATAGGCCTTTGAATATAAAGCAGGCAGGGCTAAAATTGGTATATGCACAAAAATAAGGCCGAATAATTAAACATTCCCTGAACAAGGCCAAAGCAATTAAATTAAAGAGAGACAAATCATAGTTCTAAAACCCAGGACTGGTCTCACACTTCATTGTGGGAAACTGCATAACGTGAACAAAACAAAGGAAATAAAAATTCCCAACCTATATCAATACTTAAATAAAATTTTGCGGGTTTTGCACACCCTAGAGAGAGAAGAAACTTAGCAGAACGTCTGCTGAACAGGAATTTTCCTTTCCAAAGGCTCCTTATGTCATGTAGGACTTTAAATATTTAACTAGTGAGATATGCTTGCTCAGAATGACACTATATTTAGAGTAATAACACTGCACTGCAAGGTTTTATTAACAATCAAAACTAGTGTGAATTTTCTGAATTAACTTTAGACAGTATCAGGTTTATGATAATACACAATTGTAGTTTATCAAAGCAATTAGCCACAAAAGCTTGAATCATCAATCATGACCATGTCTGATGTTTAAAACTAAAAAACTATGTCACAAATAACCTCTGGATTTGGAAGGGGGTGGCCTCCTAACAGCAGTAACTTCTCAGTCCTGGCTCCAGCCATGTTCAATGTCTTTATCAATGACCTGGATGAAGGCATCGAGTGCACCCTGAGCAAGTTTGTGGATGACACTGAGCTGGGTGGAAGTGTGGATCTGCTGGAGGGTAGGGAGGCTCCAAATGAATCTGAACAGGCTGGACTGCTGGGCTGAGACCAATGGCATGAGGTTTAACACGGCCAAATGCTGGGTCCTGCACTTCGGGCACAACAATCCTGTGCAACTACAGACTGGGAGAAGTCTGTCTGGAAAGCTGCCTGGAGGAGAAGGACCTGGGGGTGTTGTTTGACAGCAACTTAACATGAGCCAGCAGTGTGCCCAGGTGGCCAANTGGGCACTGGAACAGGCTGGCCAGGGAGGTGGTTGATTCGCCTTCCCTGGAGGTGTTTAAGGGACGGGTGGATGAGGTGCTGAGGGGCACAGTTTAGTGTTTGATAGGAATGTTTGGACTCAATGATCCGGTGGGTCTCTTCCAACCTGGTTGTTCTATGATTCTGTGATTCTATGTTCTGATTGCTGTATTAGACTACTTTAATTTTAGATTTGAAAATGAAATAATCAGAGTAATACATACTAGTATAAACTGTTATACTACTTAGTCTGCATTCATCTCATTCATTTTTGCTTTTAAACTTAAGATGAGAATGTCTAGGTTGGGATTTTCTTTTGAAAATACAGTAAAGAACACTCTGACTTCGAAAAAAAAGAAGTCCAAAACAGAGGCAGGATACAAAAGTCCTCTCCTACACTGTCTACAGGTTGTGGTATTTCAGTCACAGCCACAGCCTCAATAATCCATGCTTCCAGTACATCAACACTCAAAGGACAGATGCAATGATTTTTGTCCTTAAGGATCATGTAAAATCCATTACTGAATATCGCATATTTTCTTGCCTTCTAGCTAAGGCAAAATGTCAGCTCCCTATACACTACACAGAAATTTTATTACTGATATCTAAAATATTGTCTACCAAGACTTGTAAGAAAGCCTCTCTAATTTTTAGCTCTTAATAAAGAAAAATATTGGCTTTATCATGAACTTCTTAAATTTATATTAAAAACTCTGTTCGCATCTAAAATAGATTATTTCAGTTGTTTGAAACAGGCTAGTTAAGATATATCCATATGAGGACATATTTTATATCAGTTCTATAGCTGATCATAAATGCTAACAGGCATAAAACCAGCCATTAGAACGTACCTTCAGTAAAAAGTTAATCTTACCAATATGTTATGTCACTATGCCCCTACCCTCCTTTTCCTTGTTCCTCATTATTCCTTTTTCATAAGTGTTTCTTTCTTTTTTTTTTTTTTAATTTGGATTTTTTTTGTTTGTTTCCTCCAGCCTTCTTTTCTTTCACATTAATGCATAACCTGTATTTTCCAGTGGTTTCTTTCTATGTTCCAATGGTGGCTCTCTCATGGTTATGACCTAACACATACGCTTTCTCCTTTGCCACACCCTCTACATTACTGCAGACACAATTGGAACTTTTATCACCTTCTTAAACAAGTATTTTAATGTACATTCTAAAAGTCACAGATTTCTGCAACTCTCACTCTTGCCTTATGTAACTGCACAGAGAGGGCAACACCATAGAATAATTTTCTAGATAAGGTTTAAATTCATTTGATATGTTTCAGATGTCTAAATAAGCCTGGCAGTCAAAAGCGATGGAAAATAATAATCAAGACACTCTGTATGTTGTTTATTTCTCTCTCTGTGCATATAGATGCCAACATTCTTTACAGAATGAATAAATACTTATTTTTCCACAGAGCTGTGTGGCTGGGTACAATTAGGATATAACCTTTTCAAGGCTACTAAAAATACATACAGCATATTTAATATAAAGTAGTGGGATATACATTCTTTAAAAGTCCTCAAAAAAATTACCAGCACAAACCTATACCTTTTCAAAGCCTTTGGCCAATAGGAGAATTTGGTTAAATTTATTATAAATGTGCATAATAGACACGTGTTCCAGAAGCACTGGTTTGTCAGGCAGCCATAAATAAAAGTTTCTGTTGGGTTTCTTGCCCAAGGTGCAAATCATAATGAAAAGATGTTTAGAAGTCATGTTTGAACCTCGTAATATTAGTACCTTAGTTTCATTCAGCATTTGCTAGGAATACAGATTTTGTTCTCTATACTCAGACCTTTAAGTTTTGCAAAGTTTTTTAAACAATATACTATAAATTACAAATCTATCAACACTGGGAAGATATGACTCTACATAAAATAAAATGAAACAAGATGCATATCAGACCTAAAAGGAAAATTTAAAACATCATTCATACTCAGTTAACAAAAACATCCTAGAACACAGACAGCTTTAATAGTGAGTGTTATTATAAATTTCCTGTTGGTAATGAGGAATCACCAAAATATGTTAGTCATAAATAACTATGTGGGAGGGTTATACAAAGATTCCCTAACACAGTCTTACTTAATGTACAACACGAACCTGATGAAATTTCAGGTACTACAAATAACACCTCCCTGCATAAGAATTGTGAATACAATCTTGAATTCAAGGTTCTTCTTAGTGAGACTGCATATAACCCTCTACTTCATTCTGGAAAAAAAAATATTAATCACCTTGTAAAAGGTGCAGCAGCCTCAGGTCATGACCATGTTGAAATCTGAAGAGGAACTTCCACCACAAAAATCCAGCTTTTGTTTAGGAGATTTCAGAATTCATAACTTCAATACTAGAAGGAAGCTGAAAAAAATGCAAACTTACATAGGCTTTGTCATGGGAAAGCAAGCTGTGGGAACAGTTTACAGAATACGATATATGAATGGCAGCTTCAAACTTATGCTTTGCTTAAACCACAAAGTGCAATGTAAAGATCCCCTGAAATCTCAGAGATCTATATGTAAGTACAACGTGACCAGCTCTTGTGCTACTTGTTCCAGAATATTTTTTATTTTCCAGGTAACTATCTCTTTTTTTTTCATATGTAGAAATAACTACAGCTACACATATGCTTTGCATTTAAATGTCCCCAGGCTCTATTTTCCATGTTGTTGACACGTGTGTTTCTGGACTTCTGGACAGGAGAAAGTGAAAATAGGCAGGAAAAAAAAGAAAAAGGAGAAAAGATCAGGTCTCCAGTCTGATGTTCTAAATTGTTTCTGTAACACTGTCATATTTTCTCCATGTATCTCTAAACTTCATTTAGAAATTAATGCTTTGGCATATAAGAAATGTTGGTTTACCAAATTCTGCACTACATAACTAAAACTTCTGAGAAGAGACAAGCAGTATCTTAGCTGCTGTACTGAAGTTCTAGCCCAACACAACCTTCAGGCGTTGTACTTAGAAGCATTTCTGCACTGCTAGACAAGTGGAGGTACGTAAGTATACAGGTAATTTTACTTTCTGAGCTGACTCTGCTGCACTCATTTTCCTGTGTGCCACTGTCCCTTCTTTCAAGGCAACCAAAGAACATCCTCCTGTTTTAGAAAACAGAGAAATAATTTCACTCAAAATTCTTTTTCCTCTTTGCCTGGCAGTATCCTGCCACAACTCTTAGGTAATAAACTTTGTTTTCTTTTCCTTGGACTGTTACCCTCATTTAAGCATTTTGTATTTCTTCATCGTTTTTCTTTCCCTGACATTTCTTTTTTGAGTTCCATTGCAAATGAGACTTACTATCATAGAGTCTGACAGTCATCTCTGCTTTAATTGCAACATGTGCAATTATCTGTCAACCCTTGTGAGGTTAAATTTCTTACAATGTTATCTTTTCAGTTTAGATATATATTTGCATTATATTATGCAAGATGAGGTAAATTACATTCCCAGTCTATAAACAATGTAATACAGAATATCTGTAAAATCCAAAACGAAACAGCAAATTATTACTCTATGTGTCACATTCTTTGTTCTCCAAAATATCTTAAAAGAATTCACTGAAAATATATTTAGTAAGAAGACTTACGCTTAATCCCAAAGCTGGTGAAACAAGGAATCATCTTTCCACTGGTTTCAAGGTTATTGAATCCAAAATTCTTACAATCACAGTCTCTGACAATGAAAGGAATGTAAAAAAAAAAAAAAAAAGAATACAGATGACAGTGACTATAGGTAACATATGCTGTGAAATAAGACACACCACTCCAAACCATCAGGCACTGGCACATTTTTCTGTCTAATCAAAACAAATACATTTTGTTCCTCTGGTTTCTCCCTAATGACAAATATACACACAGAAAGAAAATTATGTCAGGTGAATGAGAAACTGTTAATCATCTTTGCTTCAGATTTTCTGTCACATTCTTTGCAGTTATTTAAAAATAAATGTGAAGTGGTGATTTCTTGTATCCATCAAATTAGAATTCACTGCATGTTACAAAAGAATAATGTAAGCTTAGTTAACTTCAGCATTACAACCTGTAGCAAAATACAGATTTCTGTAGCAGCAAGATGGGTAACTCCACAAGTAAAAACATCTGATCGTAACAGGTCAGATTACACAGCCTTTAATGTTAGAAGAGATACACTGCAAGACACAGGATTATTAGAATAACATAGGCTAAAGAACTGATAAAATACTGGACTTCATGATGAACTGATACTCTGTACACTGATTATTTCTTTTCATTTCAAATCTTCGTATTAATTGCTTTATTTAAAACTTCTCCATGCATCTTCTTGATGTGCTTTCCTACAAGCCATTTTTAAAAAAAAAATTCTGGGTATAAATTAAATATATATTTAATTTATTGCCATCTATGAAAGTACAAATGCATTTCTTCAACTGTTAAAGAGAGAAAAAATGATACTGCCATAAGCAGTCATTTCATAAAATAGCAAGTTACTTTTGTTGCATTGGTATCCAGAGATTTTTACATGCCACGGAACACAAGAAGACAAATACACAGAACTCAAAGCAGATCTTCACTTTCTGGGGAAACAGCCACACTAACTGTATGCCAACATGAGCAGCTGCAGATATTTCTACAAGCAGAATTGAAAACATACCCATGTGACAAAAGATGATTCTGCATAAGATCATATTTGAAGAAAACGTATTGTTCTTCTAAAATGATAGCAACTTATACGTTAGCTGGTAGATCTGGACTGAGTGAGGTGAAGTAAAAACTGCTTTTCTCTAGGAAATTTAAAATTTTCAATTAGCACACATTCTTCTAGAGCTGGAATTATAATGATGCCATACCACCTGGTGTACAGATTTCAACAAAACAGAATAACCTGCATTATTAATAATGATGCAGCTATAATATATGACGCTATAAGTGGTATGGTTCAAGTTTATTTTGGAAATGGTCTCTTCTCTGAATTGTCTTCCCCTGCCTATATCTTGTATTGACATAAATACTGTAATAACATTACATAGTATTTTATTAATTCAAATTCTTAGTAGAGAAACACTAGTTTGAAGATGGGTTAAAAGGATTTTTTTATCATCTGAGAGTGAAAAGAGATCAGAAGAATGTGATAGTATAGACTTCACTGCCACTTTTCCATTAACCTCACCAAGCATTTCTCAATATGGCCTTTTTCTCTTGTTTTATTTAGCTGATTAATACAACAAGATAAAAATTCTTTCTGCCTATACTTAACTAGAAGTCTGCTTTTAGTTTTGAACATTGAGGAAATGGGATTAAAACTTTGGCCAGTTTTAGACCAATTCTGCTGTTTGTCAACCCCACACACATAGGAATTGTTTGCCTGTCTCTCTATTGTCTTACATTCTTCAACTGTAAATTCACAGAAAATACAACTTCTGACATTAGAGAGTGATCATCCTGGCTGCTCTGGAAAGACATTAGCTAGCCTAATCAGTCATCTGATGTTTCTTTCAATTCAGTTGTCTTTCAAAATGCAGATTAATTAAAAAAAAAAAAAAAGCCCATCCTCTCCAAGGGTGTCTAGCACAGCCTGCTAAGAAGTTATATTCCATATGAGGAAAAGGTGGAACAGCACAGTAATGAGTTGACCAAAACAGATTTCTCCCTACTGTTATTTTTTCCTTTGCTAAGTATTGTAGGATTTTCTGTCTTTTGCCTTTTGGGTTTTTTTTAAACAGTGTTCCAGGGTTTAACCATACTTGTATTTTCATTATATTATGGGTTGTATACAACACAGTGGAAAAGAGGAAAGGTCTTTGCTATGACTGTCTTTAGAGGGAAAGTGAATGTGGAATACTGATTCTATATTTCCGCAGGCATTCAGTATACTCTTTTCTCATCAGACTTTCCAACCTCTGTATACATTTTAGTATTCTGTTGAGTGGGTGCTTTTCAGACAGAAAAAAAAGATGAGGTTAAGTATGGTGCTATTATAGTTCCTCTTGAAAAAAACATCCTTGTAATTGAAAACACTGGTTTGCAAAGCTTTAATGTGCAGAAACAATAACAAGAAAACATTACAGTCGTGTGGAAAATGTAGTTAATTGCCCAATTATATTCATGGAAGATCAAGTATGATAGAATGTGACAATCAATAAAATGCAATTAAAACTTCAAATTTCTGGTCCTGATTCCCTTTTTATCATACATATAAAATATGACAAATAAATAAAGTGTTGTTTTGGCATATACTTGAATAACAGTCAGAGAATAAAAAGTTGTTTCTCTTCAATAAACACTGAATTGTATACTGAGAAAAGGAAACTAATACTTAAGCTAAGAAGAGTAGAAACAATCATCTGAAACAGAACTACAACCTCTTACGTACTTTCCTTGTCTAATATTCTGATTTACATTCAGAGTGAACTATATTTTCATGATTATATGTTTCATTGTATTAATGTCAATTGCAGTGATTGCTGAAAAAGAAGTGTTTATTTATATCTGCACTGTGCCACTGCTTCTGTTTCATCTTTCAAAAATTGAGGTTTGTACGTCTAGAAGGGAAAACATCATGAATATATAAGTAATTTGTAGTCCATCATCAAAAACAGTAACTGGAGTTACTACAAAAAAATACCTAAGAAGCAGCTATCATCTTTTTTTCTTGTAGCACATTAAGACTGAAAATAGGAGAACTAATCCTGTTTCATATTAGATTTTTACTATACAGAACTGGATTTTTATACATATTGGAATAAAATCAGAATACTATGAATTATGCTACCATAAGAGAATTGGTCCTTTCTTGGCCAATTTCATCGGCTATTTTCAGATTTAAAATTTTTTTTTTTACATTTGGAAAGGGTGAGAAGATTGAGAGGGACATTGTTTCAGTCTAGCTGGCTGAATCTGGCACATAAAAAAACTTGGCTAAAGTATCCGCCAAGAGGCTGAAAAGTGCATTATCTCCCAGTCTGGAGAGCATATTTGCACTCCAGGTGTTCCAGAATAAGGAAACCCTGATCACATGGCAATACCAATGTTCCTTTCTAAATATTAAACTGAAATTTATCTTTAATCAGATTGTCTACATTTTTCCTCACAGATTTTTTATCTATTTTGAATTCCCCCAGTATGAAATATTTAAACAGCCTGTTTATGTTTTCCTCTAAGCAATCATACAGTATAAATACAAGAGTTTGACATTTTCTTCTTTGATAATCCATGGATTTTTGCATGTGTCTTTTACTGAAATAATTACTTTTTAAAGCTGAATTAGAATTTAATTTAATCTTCACAGTCAGCATATCCTTAACCTTCTAAATGCTACTGTAATATTGTTTATTCTCTTCTACTTAAAGGAGTTTGAGTAAGTGTAATACTTACTTGGGGGAGCAGGAGGGGAAGAAAAATTGAAAAGCACCAGAACCACTGAAATCTCCTTTCCAGCAGATTTGTTTAGTGGATAATGGTCTTTTCTGAATTATACAATTGTAGTGTGAACTTATGACATGCCAGTAAATCACAAGAGATGTTTTTCATGAAATAATACTGAATAGTTTATGATTCATTAAGCCCTAAAGCATCTAAATGGAGGAAAATGCTATTTCCTGATGTCTCGGACGGCAAAAGCTCCATTTCCAGTTTTCTCTGTTGTGTTTATAGCACCATTCTGTGTGTGTATGTATCCTTTGATGTCTTTTACTGGAAAGTAAATTAACGTGAATTTGATCTCTTTCATGCAAATTGGGTTGAAATGGGCCAGTTTTGCTGAAAAGTTAGCTTTAAGACTCAGGCAGATCAACAAAGTGATTCCATAGCTTCTGTAGGAATAAACTGTATGAAGGTGTAATTTCTAGCCTTTATGTAGCTTTTAATTTTGCTGTATTTTTACGATAGTAGCTCTTCGTAACATCAAAAATGCCTCTTGCCATTGGGGGTTTTAAGCGTGTTTTGGCAAGATCAGATGATCCTAAATTTCATTTCCACTTTTTATTGTGTGGTTACAACATTTGTGCCTTTTTTCCTTCTTAAAATTCTTTTAATGATAGTAAAGGAAGAAAGTTTTCTTGCAGATAAAAAACATTGTATGAGAAAAATATCCTAATATTGCAAAAGGAAAAAAAAACCTCAGTGTTATTATGGAAAAGAAAATGAAAATTTGTTTTAAGTTGTTTTAAAAAACAAGTGGCCTAACTAAAGTCTCTGTGATGCTTATACCTTTGATGAATTAGTGCAGACAGCAGATACCTGTAAGCTATGGCATGAAGAGAAGTCAAAATAAGATAGTTGTGATTGCCATGTTACAAAGATTAAATAAATTTTTAGAGTGTTAAAAACAGTAGGAAAATACAGTAGAGATTTAATATGTCCCTCATATGAACAAAAATTAACAATAAATTTTATAAAATCTCCACACCGATTCAAATTTTTTTTGAGGAATAAAAATCTATAGTTAAGTGAAGATTGTTCAGATTTTCTAAAGTGTTTAAATAAAATAACAATAGTACAGTTCTCACTTCCCACTATAAAATTTTCATTTGTACTCCAGGATGCATTTTTCATACAACAGGCAGTTCCAAAGCAAGCTTAATGTAAAGAATCATGTAGATCTTTGTATTGTAAGTACTATTGCAACTTATAGTATATTTAGTCTCAAAGAACGAGGCTTGGAACAGAACATTCATTGCTGTTTCAGTTATGAAAAATATAGCCAATGTATTTACACACTGCAAATTTCCAAAGAAATTAATCTTCAAGCTAAGCATTTTCAATACTTCCTCAAGAAGTGTGTTGAAAACGTCAGAAGATGTAGCAGGCTTCCATGTTACGAGGTGAGGAAATTTTAATTTTTTTCTCTGATTCACAATTTCAGCAACTTGGACCTTGCCCCAGCCTGGGGCCATTCAGCTGCACCTA
>WAAB01000338.1:4065-37369 GCA_013389865.1 Piaya cayana
ACACAGGATTCAAGGAGCGGTCTCACCAGTGCAGAGTACAGAGGGAGAAGAACCTCCTTGGACCTGCTGGTCACACCGTTTCTGATCCAAGCCAAGATGCCATTGGCCTTCTTGGCCACCTGGGCACACTGCTGGCTCATGTTCAGCCAGCTGTCAACCAACACCCCCAGGTCCCTCTCCTCCTGGCAGCTCTAAAGAAGAGAACTATATTTGAAGAGAACTATAACACAGAGATGGGCTAAATACTTGATTTATGTCTATGAGATGTCTACTTGATTATATGAGGTGAAATGAAAACTGTTTTGGGTAATTAGAATATAGACTGTAGATTGAATGTCCAGATGTGGCACTTGGAGCCCTGAAGGAGTTACAGCCAGATTGCTTCATATCACTGCCGCAGCCTCAAGAAGGCAGTAACTCAGACCTTCTGAGGACACAGGTACAGCAAATCTATTCTCCGGTTTGGCCCATGTATTGAAAATAATGACGACTAGCAAGAATGCCTGCTACCCTGTTACTACCATGTCAAAGTTGGACCAAAAGATGATAAGTCAAGCATTCTTTGGGTAATCCTCTTTCTACTTGAGGTTACGTAATTCACTATAAACATGTTGAGAAGCACAGAATAGCAATGACTAAATGAAATGAACTGAAATTATAAATATTTATGGCTGCTACATTCCACCTGAGTGTCTTCTTCATTCATAGCCTATTGCCTATGTTTGGTTTCTACGTATAGCAATCAGCTGAGGGGAGTTTGTTTGGTCTCCGGAGTCACTGGAAACTCCAGCAGATATTTACCTAAAATATAAATCAAGATGCTAACTCCTACTGCTCATAGTGCATCAGGAAAGGAAGACAGAAACATTTAGGAGAAGTTTTAAAGGCATTCAGCTATCTCTTCTTTTGATTAACTCTAGCCTAAACATTAACAGAGATACAATCCATTTTAAGAAGAGGGTACTTTCCCTAGAAACCTGAAAGACCACTTCCCTGTGTTTCATGGAGCAACATTTGAGTAGGAATTGGTCCTTCAGCTATACTACTAAGATTCAAATCACGCTTTACATTACTGTTATGTCAAAATACAATTACACAAACCAGTGACAACTGATAATGTGTGTGCCTAAAAATGAAATATGAAATCGCATACACAAACAGAAATTGCATTGTGAGGCATTAGCTACTATAGTACAGCCCACAACTATGATTATAACATTGTGCAGGCCAAAAATCTTGGTCTGAATTTTGCATTCATACACCATAAATGGATGAAAATTAAAAACCAACTACACACACTCTGCTTTTATTCACCATAAATGAGGATCCTGAAGCTCAAACTGTAGAGTCTGATAAATATTTAAAGATCCAAAAAATTTCCATTTTGCAGCATATGTTAAAACAATGCCAAATAACCAGACCCGTTTTGAGTATCTGTAGCTTGTTTCTGAGACCTAACAAAATGAAAGACCACAGAAAGCACAGTGTTCTTCCTTGCACCACAATTAATCTGCAGCAAGAGTTTGGCTTACAGAATTTACATTTTAATCTAATATTGAAATTAATATGCTGCAGTGAAAACAAGAGGACTGTCCTAGATACCACCAAACCAAACCCTTTCTGTAAGGGGGGAAATTAAGGAATATACAAAATCCACCTTGTTAAAGGTGTTGTTTCCAATGTGTTATCTGTATTACTGAAGGGTTTGACAGTGACTTGAGGTGTTTCTTGAAAAACCATGGGAGTTAAGAATAAAACTGTTCAGCAAGAATGATAGAGAGATGTTGCTATTTCAAGATTAATCAGCACATGGGAAACATTGTTTAGTGGAAGTATAAACACTAACTCACCAACTTTCCTGGCACTGAAAAGGCAGAAGTCAGCCAAATACTCAACATATACCAGTCCGAACGTTCTCTTCAAGCATCTCCTACTTCAGAAAAGCCTTTCTTGGACGTATGAAAGTAGCCCACAAGTTCAAAAATGCCATAAGTATTATAACTGACATCAGGTGTATCCAAAAGAATGCAAATGACTCCTTTTTTAAAATAACACATGTCAAAGGAATTGGACGGCAATCAATTAAGACATATCTATTTTATACCAGGTTTGCTATATAATTTCAAGATCTTTAGTGGTTATTCTCTTCTTAGCAAGGTGAATCAACCCTTTATGCCTCAAAAATATAAGGTAAGATCAAATTACATTAAATGCCTAAACAAACACATAACTTAGTAAACTTGCAAGGAAAGCCAAGAAAGATTAAAGAACTTATAAACTTTCAAACTTAGATCAGCCACCCAGACAGAGCCAACCCAGATTCACACACAGACACACACAGATTATCAAGGGTTAAGGCCAGGTTGGATGGGGACTTGGGCAGCGTGATCTAGTGGAACGTGTCCCTGCCCATGGCAGGGGGGTTGGAACTGGTTGAGCTTTAAGGTCCCTTCCAACCCAAATAATTCTACAATTCAATGATTCTACTATTATAGTTTTAATACTCTAATATAAACCATTTCAACAATACATCACATTTTTAACCAAATAATTTTTTAGAATGTCTTTTCTTCAATCTAAGCAGTAGTATGTCAGTTAATATACTTGAAATGTATCTGTACATCATTTGTTCAAACTAACATAAAACCACTAATCAGAATGCTTTTGAATGAAAATCAGTTACAGTGAACTGAGTTTTTCCCCCACTTAAATACATTAAAAATCAAATTATATAGTTGTAATGTTCAAGTACTGATAAACCATCTCTATATAAAAGCCCACGGCAATATTAATGCTAAGAAAATCTAGTTTCTAGTACTCAGAAAAAATGGTAGTGGTGTGTGTAAGCACACGCATATTGTAGTCAATGCAGCTGATGTGAAGGTCTCCAGTCTCCTAAGTGTGCAAACATTTAAAGGGGCAAACGTTTGTATGTATTTTTTAGTAATATTACCTTGAAAGGGGCTATCTGATGTGTACTGCATACATCCACGCTGCCAAATTGATTCACTTTTACTTTCATACTGTATCTCAAAACTCTGTCTTGGCCAAACTAATTCACGTGGGAATTAAAGCTCACTTTCTAGTAGATAACTAATAACTATAGCATCAAGTTTGAAGTATCTGCATTAAATTTTCCAATAAATACCCAAAATTATTTAAATGCGTAAAAGAAATGACACTCATCAGAAGAGTTTGTGGCTTTCTGTATAGACAAGACTAGTGCATTGGAATCACTCATGGGATACAAATAAATACGCATTATCACTAATTTTGTGCTTAGAAAATTGTTCTGCAACCTTTAATAAAGCTGTACCTTCAAGTGTTTGCTGCAGGACAATTCTTTCAGAATCAAAATGTTTTAATGGATTTTTTATATTATACAAGATTAATAGATTGTTAAGAGACATTTTAACAAATGACAAGCACCTGTTTATTGCAATGCAGCTCAGCAAGTCAGAAGGGAGAATTTAAATCCGTACAACCTACTGTTCAGAGGTGTTTCTATCATTGTCTTTACAAGCCAGCTGCAATGGAAGAGGAATGCTGGTATGTAACTTCTATCAGCACATGAATTAGTAAGAAAAATACCAGCAGAGCCATGAAAAGGTCACTACAGCATTCAAGTGTAAAATACCTTCTCCCTTTCATGCTTGTATGCTGTACTGTCTATATCTATTCATAGCACACACTACTCATGTCCATAATAGGCTTACAAGTACAGCTCCTTTCATATTTCCTTATGTATTTTAAAGAGTTCCCTTGGTTAACATTGCATCTATAAAATAGTCTTAAAGAAATGGCAGCAAGATATGCCAGCTTTTCTCCACTTGATTTTCCATATTGATCAAATTTGAAATGGTACTAACTGAAAGAAACCCCAAAATAATACTTTCCTAAGTCTCTATAAACAGAATAAAAAACTAAAAAGATACTATATAATTACAGGAAATTATCATAATTGCATATTGAGTGAAGACAGAAATTAAAAGAACTTGATATTATGACTAACAGAGAGAAAGTGGGAATTAGATGGGATAGAACTGTTAGTTTTACAACTCAGAACAGCAGGCATTACTTACCAAGCTGCATTAGGTCAGTGGGTCCAAGTTTATTACAGTATTTATTGTGGCCCCAGTCTGGATTGAATTCAACGGGAATCTTTCCATTGCCTTCAATACACTTTGGATCAGCAACTGTACTGTCATGTCTTAAATAATTTTTGTCAACTGGGAATAATTGAATAGTTCAGACTAGTCTGTCTGAAGTTCCATAGGCCTTTAATGCCCTATTTATTTATAGCACCATTCTCTTATTTATCATCTTAACAGCAATTAACTCTGCTGTAATTGTAGTGTGGAATGAATTTAGTTTAAACAACCTGCCAGTCATAATGAAGAAGATAACCTAGGCTGCAAGTAAAGCCTGTTAGAAACACATATACCTGAAGTGGATCTAGAAGTTATAACTGTCCAGACCACTTGTTTTCAGTCTAAGGAATGTGACCGAGCTTACAGCAAGCAAAGCATAATTAAAGAGCAGCTACTGAAAACTATTGTGTTGTCAAAGCTGTCATCTCCTCCATCTGCAAGTGATAACAAGACTAATATCTGTTATACTAGCTCCAGCAATCAAAAAGTCATCAGCAAGATGCTGCCCTTTCTACTCCAGTTATTCAGAAATCGGAAGAAGAAATAAACAATTATTAAAAAACTAATTCAACTAACCAAGCCTACTCGTAAAGAAACAGCAATGCATTGCATATGCATCAGTCTTACCGCATCAGCTGTTTATGTAGAAAAGAACATCCTACATGAATAAACATGTCACTTCATACATAAATTGTTTACAGCTCAAAGTCAGAATTTTCAACAAAGAAATAAAATATTTTCTTAAGACCAACACGACATCATTTGGAGCACAAATGCTTCCTTGCTTCCCTTATTAATGCCATGCTTATACCTTTGAAAAGCAGGCCACTAGTGATCAGAGCTCTGCTGCTACTACCAAGGCACAGGTATCCAGCTGCTTTCCCTCTCGTATGGTCTACCAAACTTAATAAAATTAAATGCTCAGAAATAATTTTAAAATTATTTTCTGATTCTGCTGTAGACCTGAAGAGACACTTTCTGCACATCTCATCTATGTTTGATAATCTCATAAAAGATATTCCTCTTTACACACAATTTATTCATTTCACATTTTTCACTTAAATATGGTGGTTGTGGTAGTAACATTTCTCTCTTCAGCAGTTCTCATGAGAATATACAGATAGGCAGAGGCATAAAAGGGTGCAATTAAAGTGAAAGAAAGTTTTGTTGCAGATGGTATATAGAGGGAAAATACCATTTTCTAACATTTCTTTCATTCCTAAAATATGTGCTCACTTATATGTCAGTTTATGAAATGACAGTCAGTGATATAAGATGCGTAAACCTGTACTGAAGAAGAAAGTTCATTAGAATCAGCTACACTTAAAATTTAATAAGTAAATATAGTTTCCTATATTATTATTATGTTTGCCAGTCACACATTTGCTCTGAGAACAGGATCTCTAGGGAACACTGAAAGAATACAGATAACACAGCTCCTACTAGTTGTGTTTTGTGTCTGTTTTTTTATCGTTTCATATGCAAAGAAAGAGAGGAAACACTGAACACAAGACTTAACACACCACATGCCTCAAGGTATTGCACTCTAAGGCTTCCACTAAAGCCGATTTGTTCATAGGGAAGAGATCTGCAAAAATGTGTAAAAAGGGAGGGGGGGACAATATTATGGCACATAGAAGAAATTTTAAAAAATTGCACTCCATATAACTAACTCGGGTATTTTCTATCTTTGGTTCCTGTTTCGATTAATCTCAGCATAGGTATAGATGCTGTAGAATTACATTAACTTTAGGTTTGCTTTCCAAACATGCAGGCTATTGGCTATATCAGTTTCTATGTTATATTTTAAAGTTTTCTGCTTTATAAAGGAAAATATGGCAACTTCTGTCCTTAATGTATCTTGAAAATGTTTAAAAAAGAATTCTGCTACCATACCCTAGCATAAAACACATATTTTTCAGAAAATGCATTGATTGAGACCTGGCATTCCTGATGCAGCCATAAGAGATAAACAGGCAAAACAGCAATATAGGTATAATAGTGGGAGTCAGATCAGAAGCTGAAAGTCATGTTATGCCGCTGTTGCTGGCACAAACAAGGCCACATCTGAGGTCTTGTGATGTGACCTAAATATTAAGGGATATAGCTGTAAGTGTTTGCAGCTGTATTTCTGAAAAATATAATTTCTGAAGAGTAAACATGAGCAGTTGCAAACGTTCAGACATATTAGTTGTGGCAGGACAGCATTTGCTGCAAATGTCCTGCCAGCTTCACCCACAACCGCTCACTGCAGAGTTCCTCCCTGCATGATCATAAAGACAAGAAGTCTAACACAGCTTTCACTGAAACCAAACTAACAAAACTCAACATTAAAAAGGATAGCCAGGCTAAAACTAAGCTCTAATAAAGTTTGATTTATTCTATCCCTTAGACAGTTGGCCCTTCAAAGAAAGTATTTATCAAAACAGCCGATCATCAGTAAAATAGATGACTAACCATTAAATTACTCAACTAACAGCATGGCCTATTTTTGTCAACAGTAATGAGCTTGATTACTGGCTTTACTAAATTTTATCTAAATTATTTGTCTATACTGTCAAATGTTTTTCTTACACAGAGCAGATGGAATTGGGATGGCCTGGCTAACTTAAGTTCCAAATAGTACTGTTGAGGAAAAAACCCACATCACTTGGAATTATTTAACTTAGCTTCACAACGTCCTTTTTACTGCTCATAAATCTGAGAATTAATGAGTAATAATATACCAGAAAATACATTGTCCAGAAAATAACCACACTTATCTGAGACCGGAGGCAATAGGAGTTCACTTCCACTGTGCTCTCCATCCTAGACAGATGTCTCAAGATGTACTCATTTTACAACCATGCTCTTTTTATTTGGTAAAGTGAGAGGGATCATAAGATGGCTATTTTTAAAAAGATCAGCTTAACAAGTGAGGCCACATCTAACACTAATAGAATAGAATCATATAATAACCAGGTTGGAAGAGACCCACCGGATCATCGAGTCCAACCATTCCTATCATACACTAAACCATGTCCCTCAGCACCTCGTCCACCCGTGCCTTAAACACCTCCAGGGAAGGTGAATCAGCCACCNGCTGAATAGAAGAAATAAAGACTGTTTGCATATAAGCTTGTGTGGGTATCTATGCAATCTGCTGAACTGCCCCAGGGTCACAGTTGCATCTAGAGGGTTCATGTCATGGAGCCAAACAGGTTCAACAGTATCATCTAAGGCCTGTGTTGAGCTATTTGGCTACCACAGAGAGGGCACAGCAGAAATGCCCCTTGCTCCTCCTCCAGGCTCCAAGTAGATGGAAGCAGTGTTTGCACATGCAATCTGTTGCTACACTAGTAAGAGAGGCAGATGAGCCAGTATAACTAGGTGTCTCACATTTGTTTCCTACTGGTGACCTTGAGGTGATTTTCTGCTCAACCAGCAGACTTTCCCCTCCTCAGAAGAAACTCCACTGATTATTAACTAGGCGTGTAGCACAATTTGGCTTGTCCTGTTAGGATTGTGTAGTGTTTTTGTAGTTGTCTATATATTAAAAATTTTCCTCTATATTATTTTATGATGATTTTTATAGACTTCTTAGTGATTTTAATGTCTTAAAGCTACCAATTTATTTCTCTCTAGAGCAAAAGTATGAGACTAATAGGTCAGACTTAACCAAAACTATCAGATCAGGAAGACAGCTGTTAAAAGTACTAAATATTAAATTTTCCTTAGGTCAGAAATGCCTTCTCCTTCCTATTTCTTAGATTAATTTTTAAGAATCACAATTACTAACATTTTTACTAAAAATGAAAAGAGACAAAACAAGGCTAGGAACAATAACAGCTGTCTTCTTATTACCTCAACATATTTGTTAATGATGTATTAACTAACAATATACCAAAACCTCCTCTTGTGTATTCTATGGGTTTTAATTAACATTCACTTTCAGTCTTTCTTACACCTGAAGATATCATATATTGTAAAAGGTTAATACATCTCATAGTTATTTGGGGCAGAAAAAGAAGAAAAAAATAAAGCCAAGTGAGGAATTATGTGTATTCTTCACTTAAGCCAGCCAAGTGGGAAGGAAATCACTTGGGAATGATTGCCCAGTGTTTGGCTGCAGTCTCCTCAGAGCGTTTTATGAGGTTTTGGTGAATATATATATAATTTACATGAAAGAGCTTTCAAGTTTTTCAGCTGTCAGTGTTATTTCCATCTCTAGTTTTCAAAACTCTCTACCAAATTTCAATGCTGTACAACACATACTGACTCTGGTTACACTCAATGCCACAAAAACCTCTGAATGTATGAAGCTGTATCTCCTTATCTTACAAATCAAAATGTAATTCAGAATGTAACTCATCTGGAAGGCTGCGTTCCACCAGCTGAGCTCCATTTACTGCTCCTGGCCTACAGAAGAACTACTGATGGTTTTAAGACAGCTGGCTCTCTCTCAGCATTCAAAAGCTTTCAGTTATTTCTACAGATATCTTGGCTCCTTTGCTTCAAGGAAAGTCTGGTGGCCTTAAAGAGCCAGACAAGGGAACAAAGAGAACAAAGCTTTGCTATCACATATAAAGAGGAGTCAAAATGAGCTGCCCAAACACCAGCAGAGGAACAATGTCTTTGGAAACAAGCAGAATAAAAATGTGGCACCATGTTCCCAGCTAAACAAGAAGAGAGATACAGATAAGATGGACAGTGTAACAAGATATGAGGGAGTAAAAGACTAAGAAAACTGGATAAAGGAGAGGGGGAAGTAGACAGTGAAAAAATAAACTTTAAAAATGCAATTAACAAGTATATGAAAGAATATATCTCATGTTGCAGAAATAAGATAAAAACACACAGCATCTTTCATCACGTAAGTGTCTATCAATATTTAACTATACCATCCTGTCAATAGAGAAGAAATCAATGAAACAATTTTATAACAAATATACAAATTGGTATCGTACAGCAATACAGGTCAGAATTTTTAAGGCATCTTTGACTTCAAAGGCTTGTTTGTTTCTTCTACTAAATCCAAATTAAAGAGAAGCACCAGAAAATCAAAAAGCACTTTTACAAAAATGAACATATTAATTAAATCAAATAAATATAGATGAAACATGAAATATATCATCCATTAACTAAAAAAGAAAAAAAATCCAAACATAAGGATATGTCAGCAATTTAATCACTTACAGGCTCTCCTCGATGTCCTTCCAGGCCTGGAGATCCAGGCTGTCCAGCTTCTCCCTTTCAAATAAAAAAGATGGTCAAATACAATATTAAAAAATAAGACTTTGCTTTGCATAATAAAATAAGTATGTCAAACAGTATATTCTTATTTTTAATATAAGTAGCATGTAAAACAAATACATATTATCAAGGCCTCATCAAACAAACCTCTTAAAAACTGTTTCAAACACAGTAAGAAGTGTGTTTGAAGTGTGAAATCTGATGTTTCATCATGCTGTGTCCAACAGACAGCTGTCAAACCGTTTGCAAAAAGAGATGAGACAATTGTCTTTTGAATCACAACAGCATCTTCTGGTTGAAGAAACGCATAAAAGAGTAATAAATTGCTATTGTCTAATCATTACAATAGCCTGAAAACTTTTCAAAGCCCTCCAGAATACAGCAGTGCCAGATATGACACCTGATATCAAATCTTTATGCTCTTACTCAAAATATGTATGATATCAACCACATTCTGAAAATTTGAAGCATAATTCCAGAAATAAAAGCACATAAAACAAATGCAAAGATCAGTTCATCGCTACATAAGATAATCTGGTAATAATTAACTTAAAATTACAAAAGTGGACTTGAAGTAACAATGGGTAGCATCTGGGGTTCAAGACATGCGCTTTTTTTCTACATTCTTTCCCAGAATGAATATTGTAAGAAAATAGGAAAGCTCGAGCAGAAACTTCCTTCAAAGACAGCCTGTTTGTTACTGTTCTGAATTCGATTACAGACCCAGAACGAAGCAATGTTTTATAGCAAGCAGATGTTGAAGTCAAGCTGACAAAATGTCTGAATGAAGAATATGGTTTCTGTTAACTATTATATTATAAAATGAATAAAAACTAACAAGTATGTCATATTTTTGTACTACAATAATTAAATTAAGAAAACAGTCAAGAAAATGTCTTACAGTTTAACTGCATACAAGTTCACACAACTAATATACTGAATCACAGAATCACAGNGCACACCTAATATACTGAACTATGTATATACTGTTTATGAGCATAAAACCAGATCAAAATTCTCTCCAAATTCAAGCTTTATCAACATAATATTTTTCATTCTATAAAGGGCCACCAGTGGAAGTTAAAATTTTATGTTAAACAACTGCACCTATTACCACTCCATGTTATCAAATAACAGGGAGGAAAACATGTAATATCTTTCTTTTTTCTTCTTCTTTTCATGGTACCACAGAAGAAATTTCTCCACCAACTTAGCAGAGGTATCTGTGCGTGTGTGTGTATATATATATACACATATATAAAACTATGGGATTCATTATTTCATGGAAATAAATCCATGTAGGTAACTAATCTCCTATCACAGCCAACACAAGTCTATTCAAGACAAGCGATGGAGGCATGATTCAGCTGACCAGCCACTAGGAGCTCAGTTTCGTTGCCTCCACACAGGCAATGAAATTTTGGTCATGTTTGAGGTACCCAAGGGTGTCTTGTTTGGGTTCCTACTTCCATGATACTGGCTTTCCACAGGGCTTATATCAGCTCCCTTAAGATGCTTTGGACATTAACGCACCAGATATCTTAAATGCACCAGGCGCTTCCATGTAGGCAACTGAACTGGCACCTACAATTTCACCTTCTTTGAGCTGAATTGCTCTTCAGACTCCTCTGGCATTACTGGTCAGACTTAAATGGCAAAATAGTAGCTACTATGTCCATAGACACAAACTTTGCCGAGTATTTCAAGAATGACTGTTAAATTGTCTTTGCCTGACATATTTGCAAGTGTCAGAGATAGATGCTCCTGTAGATATATAGTAATAATGACAATTAGTAGGCAGGTATAAACAGGATTAGAAGATAAAAATCAAATTAATGTAGAATTATTTAAAACTAAACCAAGGTATTAATACAGGTAAAGTCCTTCAGTCAGCATCTGAATTGTTAGAGGTTCATTTATTATTATAGATTTACTAAGAGCTTTATACAGTTGTCAACACGTAGACTTGTAGAGCCATTTCCTGATGTAAATCAGAGTGAAACAGTTTTCACCATAAGGACAGTCAGGATGGAATGAGCTGCACAATCTGCATTCTTGGGGTTCATCAAGACACGGCTGGAAAAGCCCTGAAGAACCTGGTCCATTTGTCAGCCAAAAGCTGGTCCAGGACAAGCCCAAACAAAGTCCCTGCAAGCCTGGGATTCTGCTGGATCCACCTAGTCAGCAACTGCTGCCACAAAGGGTTCAGGTCCCTCAAAGGTCTTGTGTCACATCTCCCTGCTGCAGGAGATGTCAAAGACATGTCCTGGTATCCCTAATTGCTCTAGACAGGTATGGGTCACACAACAGAAGAAAGACCCAGATCTCCAACTACGGTAACAGGAATTTAGACAAACACACTTAAAAGTACACTCGCATTTTTGGACACTGAAGAAACCTTAATCTTCAGCAGCCCTAGATCACATCAACACTATTATTATTAAGAAAAATATTATAGGAACAAAGTCACTGTTAAAAAGCTTCTCTAGATCAATTCAACTGAACATTAACATCACATACTATTTTTTTTTCCTGTGAACTTAAAACTAATACTAGTAACATTCATCTTTTCACAAATTAGAACAGTGCAAACAACAACTGGGTAAATAAAATGCCCAGTGAACTCAGTCAGCAATACATTATCGAACTGTCAGATCCTACAGTCTTTTTTACAACAGATTCTTAGTGCCCTTGAAAAACTCTTCTAAATTAAAGGATACTGCACAGTGAAGAGAATATGAACACAAACATGAAGGTGTTTTTCCCTAGCTTCATCCAGCTCCTTTCAAAAGCAGTAAAAATAATTACATTCCTTCCTCCTTAACTGATCACAACAGGTATGTTCTGCAGCATAAGCTTGTATACAAATTTCATCAACAGATTCATAATCAGAGAAACACAAAAGGGGTAAGGAAGACAAAGTGTAAACGATCTCTCATGATCACTAATAACCTCTTAATAAAAGCTTTGCCCCTTCTCACAAACCAACTGAAATCTGTAAGGTTTGCCTGTTGACTGCAGTAAACTTTGGCATTTCCCAGTAATGCATATTATTTTAATTTCCAGTAATTCTCCAGAGAATAGATGGGATGTTCTCAGACCAATAACAATATGCTTGAAGAGGTCATCAAGACACAAATACACATTTGTACATACCTTGAAACCAGGGCTTCCCGGTAATCCATCTTTCCCATTTCTTCCAGGTTCTCCCTGTGTCAACAGTTAACAGTCATCAGTGGATGAATTAATAAACAAAAGTTAAAGGTAAACTGTCTTCACAAAACTTACGGATCGCCCAGGCATTCCTGGAAACCCTGTATCACCTTTCTCTCCTTTTGAACCCTAAGAAATACAGCAAAGGGAAAGTAAGTAGTGCTCAATGTTCATACTGCAAATTCAGTACATTTAATGTGTAATTCATGTACACAATTTCTTATTTTGAAAATGCGTGGAAGATCTGTTTGTTTCTTAACATAGGCAATGGTCAGTTAATAACTACCCCCTGTTACAGGGATGTAAATATGCTCTAAAATACAGAAATGTGAAAATAGATCCTCTTTCAATTTGCTTAAGACTCTAGACCAATAAATACATTAAGAAAATATAAGAACAGAGGAAAATGCAACTGTAAGCATTAGATGACCAAAATATTCTCTCTGAAATATAAATATTTACATACAAGCCCACTCTGCTTTATAAAAACTACAGGTTAAAACGTTTGTCTTGCAGACTGTTATCAATCTCACTCCATTCATGTTCTCCTCTCCTCACTCCACTTATTCCTCTCCCCTGCTCCCATTCCATTATACAGTTCTTGTATATTTCCATGTATTAAAAAGCACAGACTTTTTGCAATGTAATTATTACATATACCCCATATCAAAGGCAAAGATATTTTTGCAACAAAATACAGTTATAAGCATTTTGTGTTATGTTAAAATTGATCCATTAACAGAAAGATGAAGAGAGTTTCAAAATATCCAAATAAGCGAAGCACAAGCTTCCCTTCAGTGGAAATTTTTCTGTTAGGACTGCAGAATTAAATACTCTGTGAATACACCTATTATAAAAATATAAATGACATTGTGGCAGGTGCAGTGCCTGGGCACTGGCAGCCAGTGAGGAGAAGCCAGGGGCCCCATGCCAGACATGGTCAATTCCTTCTAGCTGAGCCCAGCAGCCAAGGTGATGGAGCCTCACAGTATATGTATTTAAGAAAGGGGGGAAAAAAAAACACAGTACAGGCAAAGCAAGGAGTGAGGGAAAAAGTGAGAAACAACTCTGCACACACCAAGGTCAGTGAAGAAGGTGAGGCACTGGAGAAAAGACCCTCCTGCAGCCTGTAGGAAAGACCATGAAGGAGTTGCAGAAGCCAAGCTGCAGCCCATGGAGACCCCATGAAGAAGCAGGTTCATCCTGAAAGACTGCAACCCAAGCAGGACAGAAGTGTGAAAAAGGAGGAGAGCAGAGAGGGGCAATTATGGACTGACCACCCCTACCCCTTGAAGAAGTCAAGTTGAGCCTGGGAAAATGCAGGATTCTCCCCAAGTCAAATCCATTTTGCCAATGACAGTATTTGACAGATAATGTCCCTGTCCTTATCTGTACTCACAAGCTTTTCCATCTTACTTTTCCCCCCCATACGGCTGAGGAGGTGGAATGAGGGAGTGGCTGGCAGTACATCAGCCAGCCAGTAAGGTCACCCCACCACAGGTACCAATAACATTTTGCATCACTTTATGATTATAAATTTACTTGCCTTTTTTCCATATATTCCTGGCACTCCTGGATCTCCTTTAGGACCCCTTTCTCCCTAGACAAAAATGTGTGTGTGTATAAACTAGTTTTTAAAATAAAAGTAGTTATAGACAGACATATGCACAAAGTATACATGTATAGCAGACAAAAAATGAAGTAGGCAAAGAGCTCCACCTGATATAAAACTTATACTCAAGATAGTGAATGCAAATCTTCAATTTTCCAGGCTCTCCTAGGGGAGAAGCCCAGAATTTCTAACACTGCTCTAGGGCTTAATGTTGCTGTTTTCAGTGGAAGGTTATTGGAGTTTCTGGTCGCTTCAATACAAGTAGGTACCTAACCGAAAATTCAGCTGCTGCACTCTTCTGAAGACCTTATTTGAAAAGTTTAAAACCCAAATTTGGAAAAACTAACAAGCAAATTCAGTTGTGTACTAACACAGATGAGCAAAAGATATGTTGATGATGTTTTGGGGAACATACGTATGAAATAAACTCAGTGGGTTAGACCAGAACTTTTCTTCAAAATGCTGTTACTCAAATTGAATGACTTCAAGAAAATTATATAATTTTGTTCTTTTTGACTATTGTTTGTGATGAAGAAGTTTTTAAGTAGTAGTAAAATCAAAGTTCATGGTAATTAACATAGAATACCATAAACCAGAACAACAACAAAAAAAAATGTATGTAATAAAGTCCCATGGCAAGTATCTTCCTTCAATTTCAGCATCATATCTATTCATTTTATGTAATTCATCAAATGCGCTGACATAATATCGTATATAAACTATAGTTTTCCTTTAAATGAAACTATAGAGCAAGCTGAAACACATGAATATTGTAACAAGAAATATTTATAATTTCAACCTTTGGTGCTGGCATCCCATGTAATCCAGGAAAACCAGGTAGTCCACGGTCACCCTAAAAAAGCAAACATTTTTCAAATATATCTAAGGAAGCAATAGTATGTTATAATGACATTAATATAATCAATGATCAACAAATAGTGGAAAGAAGTTATATGCCACCATATCAACTACATAACACTGGTATGGTGACTGATGAGAGTTTCTTGATCTTTTAACAAGATTAAATACATTAAAAAAATAAATGAAAACAATCATGATTCCTTTTAGAATAAATTTCACTGTATTTTCCCAATAAGGTTTATGGGGTTAACACTAAAGCCATTTAGGTTTGACAATATGAAAAAAAAGCTTTTAAAAATCTCTGTAGGATCTGTCATAATTCTATCATGCATTCTAATTCCCAAAGAATAAGGAATTCCCTAAATCTGGGATGGTTTTGCTCATGCCTCTTATTGAAATTATCAAAGACCTACTGACCTTATCCAATTTCTCGCCAGCTTATTTCAAATGAATGAAGCATTAAAATGTAAAGCATTAAGTACTTTCTCTAAAAAATAAACAAAGTGGAAACAATATGCACTGATGAAACAACTTTGGCACTTCGACAAAAGAGTTCTCATTTCAGTGGTAGGAAGAATACACTTTGGTAAAAGCAGTTGGCAATTGAAAACACAAGCCAAAACAACAGGACTTTTTATTGTCCTCACAAGCGCCTGATATAAGGAATTTAAAAACTTTTGCTGTTGGTACTGCAGATATTTATCTGACAATTTGTCTGCAAGCTGCCTCGGGCAATTACAATAGAAGGCTGAATTATAACTTGGCACTACCTGATTTAAAAAAATAAAAAACAAGCTTAGTTCCTTGTTTCAGTAGTCGGGATCTACCTCACTCAGGACAAAGCAACAATCACCAAATTACTTCGGGAAAGTCGTAACTTTTTCTCTCTGTTCATATCCAACTCTATATAGAACAATATATTTCAATTTCTTTAATATATTTCAGTCATAAAGGAGAAATAGTAAATTATGCCCAGGAAGTTATTTTATATATTTCAAGTTCTAAGACGAAGGATAAAATAAAACATGTTTCAGTGGCATTTATCAAAACCATTCATGTCTAAGCAGATTTTGACAGATCTGCCACATATTCACAAAAACAGGAACACAACCACAGGAATGATAGCTTGTGGGTTAAAGCTATCAAAATATCTCTCAACAAATAAGTACTGAAAACAGGCAATGAAATGGTGTTGAAAAAATCAGCAAAGCTTATAAAATAAACACTTCACGCACCCATTGCTTCCTAATGAATAAGAACAGAACCTAAATTTCTGCTCAAAGTGGTGATTCAATAATTGGATAAACTAAAACACTCGGCAATGGAAAGAGTTTTACATTAATTGCTACAGAAACTTTACATGTAATGGGATGAAATTAAGAGATCAAAATTTGGGCTGAATCATCAGGGAAAAAATTCTAATGGCAAAACCTATTTTACAGTGGAAGAAAGTTTTCTAAAACAGTGGTGGAAGCCCTATTTCTTGGCATGTCCAGCAAAGCTGGACTGAGCATTAGGAAATATTCTATCTGTGAGAAACCTGCACTGCCAGGAGAATAGAGTTTTTCACCATTGGTGTCTCACTTTCTGCACATGGCCCAACACTGAATAATCAAATTAACATCTAAGATCAATTAGATTAAGACGCCTGGAGCACAGAACACATGAGCACGTCTTTCATCTCTAATTATGCATTTGATAATTCTACTGAACAGCAATGAATTTACAGAGCTGCTTTTAATACTGGGAATGTTAGAATTCTACAGTAAAATATGATTGGAAAAACAAGTGGTTTTTTACAAAAACAAAAAAAGACTCTGAAGCTTTAATAAACCAAAACATGTTTTTATCACAATGAATTTAGAACTTTTCTAAGCACAGTGCAAAAGTGTAGAGAAGCATGGACACAGATATTTATATATCAATGAGACTCGCCAACTGCCAATGGCTAGTTTATTCACTGTGTAAACAGGAGACCAGATTCAAGTTTAACCTGATTACCAGAAGGGAGTTATATGTAAGCTGCCACACGTCTGCAGCTCCAAGCTACCAGCTATGCCTCAGCTAGAGTTGTTCCACGAAAAGAGTTGTTTTCAATTAGTCAGTGTTTTCTGATAAGAAGTGCCATCCAAAAATTCCTACCTACTTCATCTGGATGCTCACTTAACAAGAGTGAAAAGAGAAAGAAACCATCCTGACAGGGTTCTGTGTCATGCTACCTGGTACCTATATTTAGATACGCTTTCTAACAAAAAATGATAAATGGTAAGAGTAAAATCTTTTTACTTATTACTTTTTTTTTTACCTTATCCCCATCTTTTCCTGGCTCTCCCTTGATACCTGGTAAACCACGTGGTCCCTAAGAGAGAAAAAATGAAAACCAGCTAAAATACTAATACAATCTGATACAGAATGAGAAACAGAAATGTAATAAAAGATGATCCAGGGACTGATGTGTCAGCTGCCGGATCAATATTTTGATAACTGAATACAAAAGCAGAACAAATCAGTAGAAGTATCCAACAGGTATAAGTATGTCTCACAGCCATAACCCGTGACCGAGGAACACCACAACAATTCTTTGCTCTAAACAAGGACACCCTCCCAGGTTAAAAGGACATCGCATGGCCTATTCTAGTCCAGAGATGCCTCTTTCCTTCCAAATGTCTATCAGAAAGCCTTCACATATGCTATGATACATCCTTGCTCTTCACCTGCATGCTCTTGTGACATTTAATGCAATAAATTAATGAGTCCTTGCCTATCTAGCCAGACTGGATCGTCCCACAACTGACACATAGCACTGGTTTACAGTAACTGTCTCAGTAAGGGCTTCTATATTCATGCAATGAAGAAAGAAAAAGAATTCTCCACCAATCTGGGCTTTGTCTGAAATCTTAGAATAGAACCATAGCATAGACTGGGTTGGAAGAGACCTTACAGATCATCTAGTTCCAACCTCTTGTGATGGGCAGGGTCCCCTTTGCAATGCCCCTTTGGATGTGTGAATGGCAAGTAATTAATCACCATGACAAGGCTTCAGATCACTGTTACTGATTCATAGAAAATGGGAAGGAACTACTGTTTGGTTTCTGGATCAGAATGAAAGCATCTGTGTCCTTCTACAGGCCTAGTAACGAGCTCTATTTGAGTTCTAATTGTCAGCCTACCTACAAACCCCAAAGTCAGGAGAGTTCCAAAGCAATTCACCCAAGGATGGCCCCTGAATTCATGTAATCTCTTGCACCCTTTTCATTCCCCACACCTAAACTCTCAATGACAAACAATGGATGCTGGGAGAGAGCTGGCAGGATTTGTCTCATATTTTCAAATTCTAGGAATGAAACAGAAACTTACTTGTACCCCTGGATTTCCTGGGATACCTGGAGTTCCTGCTGATCCCTGATATCCCTAAGGAAAAGAAACCAATGCTTATGAATTTTCATAAGTAAAAGTTATAAATTTCCAAACACCTATTTAAGGAAAAAAACAGTCCTCCTTGTCACCACCCTTCCATTTTATGCTACACATTTCAATTACTGCTCTTGAAATCAAACATTTCAGATTCAGATTTCAGCTTTCAGAAGTCCTCACCTCTGCATTTGAAATCTGAGGCCTCCAGACTTTATACCAAAATCTGATATTTTAGAATTGTTAGTCAAGAATGTAACAAAAATATAGTTTTATTCCTCATTGGAAATAAAAATAAAAAAGAAAAGAAAAAACTCATATATGTAGACACTTTTTAAAATTCTCTCTCAAGAAAAATACCTGATAAATTCCAAGACTTTTAAAGGCTTTTTGCTAGTTACAGATATAAGCTTTAAAAAAACAAGTCATATTCTAATACATTATGCAACTAGCTTTATAATATATGAAATAATAAAAATTCCATTGGCAGTACTAAGCACTTAGCTATGAACCTGAAGGTATATAAGAGGCTATACAAGTAAAAAAATAATTTGAATGACTTGGACTATGAAATGAAATGCTAAATAATTCATGAGTTGAAAAGGACTTTCAGGAATGTTCTACTAGAAATCAACATTGGCAGAACAACAGAACCTTTACAGAACCCAAACTAAATGCCTGAGCTGTTTTGGTAGATTGGATTCAACGAGAATAGTAAAGAGAGTCAGTTTTTGTGTAAAATTAACAAGTGCTCTAGAAGAATCTTTTAACAGAGGCAAGTAACTGAAGAATAAGAATTCTCCTAGTATGTATTCCAATGGACAAAATGAGCTACAAACGGTAGGGGAGGAGGGATGTTGAGAAAACAAACAAAACAAGAGGAGAAATTGCCCTATAAAATTCTGAGGCTATTTGGTTTAGACCTTTGAACAGGCAGCCCAAACTAAATTTGATAAATCCCATGAAATTAACTACCCAATTTCAGATACCTAGAATTTCATCTTAATTTCAAAGAACTAATGATCCTGTTTCTAAATTAGTTTCAGTCTTTAAAAATTAGCACAATATTTAACAGGGGGATTTCCACAGTGGTAAAAACGAGGTAATAGAACCTTTTCAATACAAGGAAGGCAATGTGTATATCTGATTTCTTCTTCACATCAGTCAAAGCTCCCTAAGAATAATAAACAGAGCTAAAACTATTTGCTCGTTAGATAGAAGAGAGTACTTGCTGTGCCCTCTTCCCAAGAGACATTTGAACAGATGCCCGATGAGCCATGTGGTAACATTCAGTATAGAAGTAAACAGAATTTTAGGTCTCGTTCATGCACGGATCTTTTATCAAGAATTCTACTTTTAGTGCTCATGGCAGTTCCAGCAAAATCAGCTTCAACTGTAAATCATGTAGTATTCCCAAATTGCTTCTAAGCCTCATGGGTAGCCGAAACAAATCAACAAGCCAAAAAATGACTTTAAAAGTCTTAAAAAAAAAAAAAAAAAAAAAAAATAAAAAAAAAAAAAAAAAAAAAAAAAAAGAAAAAAGTTTGTATGACTTCCTGTAGGATATAATTCTATATAAATAAACTTTACTTCATATTTTAGATCTCTGAAATGCAATTTCCCTTCCTTTTCCTTCTAACTAAGTAGGTAAAGAAGCAGAGGAGGCCTATTTCATGGCTGAACTCAATTTCAAAATTCACAAGATGAGTAGTAAATCAGTTTTCAGCTTACACAACTGCATATTTATCTCAGAACTAGGTCTGAGATGTTATGTGGTTGCAGATCATAGAATCATAGAATAGTCTGGGTTGGAATGGACCTTAAAGATCACCTAGTTCCAACCTCTTCCCACTGTATTAGTGTGTTTGCTTAATGAAAAGCCTGAACAGAGAAAATTCAAAATGAAATTAACAGAAAGTCACAGAAGTTAGAGTCACTGACTGGTACAAATAACATGATAATTGTTAGGACAAGTTAAAAACACATTCTATATGTTAAACAAAACAGCTTTCATCAAAACAAGACATCTCTTGGTATTACTACGCCTTTTGCAGTACTAATCATGAAGCTATAAAGAAACATAGAACCACTTTGAGATCATCAGGTGCAACTGTACCTGTCCACTATTAAACCATATCCCTGAGTAATCATATGCTAAAATGTGCAATTTTTTTTGCACTGAAGTCAACTCAAGTTGTCTCTCTAATCTAAGCTCTCATTAAGAATGCACACATGACACACACATATGCTCCAAGTACAGCTGTGCCATAGCTGAAATTTTATCTAGGAGGGACAGAAGTGAAAATTCCTTTTTCAACTGACAAAGACGAGTTCAGTACTGAAAGTTCGTTTTCAAATAAGGTTAAAGAACTAAATTCGCCACTAAAAAGAATTCTTTTTATTTGGACTTGGTCTTCTCTTGTGGACTTTTCAGAAGATACACAAACAGTATGACAAGTATTATAGTAACCCTGAATTTGATACTCAGTTTTGAATCCAGTTGCAAGTGAGCAAGAAGGATGCATGACAAGTATTAATTCTAAAAAAAATTTAGGTGCACTAGCAGAGTAAACCTCAGAAATATGTCTTCAACGCACTTGCCTCCCTAAAGAACTAAGGTTCAGACAGCATTCATAGGTGTCTCACATCAATCAAATATGAAATAAAAAACAGAAGACGTACTGATAAGGCAAAGACAACTACACCACACATTTCCTTACTGAAAGCTTTTGGAGTCACTGAGCAATATTAATGATAAAGGCATGACAATAGAGCTACTTGGGAACGACAAAGGAGAAGTGAACAAGCTCAGTTTGGCTAGGAAATAAGCAAGGATCAACAGTAATAGACTAAAGATATTTAAGGACTGTAAACACTAAGTAAACAGAACTATTTAGGGTGATGTACCTAATCATAATGGAATTCAACGGCAAAAGAAAGAATTAACCTAGTGTTAGGAAAATATCCTGACAGAGAGGTCATATATTATGACCTCTAACTGGGTATGTTAGTAAAGTCAGTCTCACCAGATTATTTTTAAACTGCTTATTGCTTATGGACACTAAAGACAAGGCAAATAGTTCCAAACTTTTATTAACAAAACTAGATAGAATACTGGAAAACTGTCCAGACTTGCCAGCTGCAGGGTTCAAAGTTTAAAATTGACAAATAAGTGTATTTTTTCATTACTTTCAGCAGACCGATAACTTGTCATCTTTATTAACCACAAGTGATGGCTCCACAGACTCTGTTCATTTATTTTTCCCCCTAACTTGAGTTTTTCCACAGGACTTATAAAGTGTTCTTTGGAATAAAAAATGGCTTTGTGACCACACAGTCAAGCTGCTGAGCGTTCTCAGGGCCAGTAACCACTCCAAGTTGCTTCCTTTTGATAAACAACTCCCCTTAAAATGAGTTCCAGTTGAGATTCAAATACTATTTTTATCCCTGTGCTTATTTACCACTTCTATTTCTCCTGACAAGACATTTGAATCATTTCAGGTCCTGAATGACATTTTTTATTGAAAAAAATTGTCTTTGGATTCCTTATTATGTTTCTCACTTTTGTGCTTTTTTTCCAGTTACTTCAACTGATCTGACTATAGAAAATAAAACAGGTAACAACTAAAGGAAAAAGACAAAAAACCTGTGAACAACTATGAACAAAACTATTTAAAAAAAACAATTAAGGACTGAATGAAAATTACTCATGTTCATTTCCCAAAATATTACCGCAAACAATTTTCCTGCATAACACCAGGTGAACAATTAATTGCTGGTAACACTGATGATATTCACAGGTATTGTTCTGAATTTTCCTGGACTGAAACTAACTGATTATTACAACTATCTAGCCAGCCCACAAACAATAAACTAATTTTCTCTTGATGCTTTACTTGAAAAATCATAGAATCATAGAATCACCAGGTTGGAAGAGACCCACTGGATCATTGAGTCCAACCATTCCTATCAAACACTAAACCATGTCCCTCAGCACCTCATCTACCCGTCCCTTAAACACCTCCAGGGAAGGTGAACCAACCACCTCCCTGGGTAGCTCGTTCCAATGCCCAGTGACCCCTTCTGTGAAAAACTTCCTCCTAATCTCTAGCCTAAATCTCCCCTGGAAGAGCTTGAGGCCATTCCCTCTTGTCCTGTCCCCTGTCACTTGGGAGAAGAGGTCAGCACCCTCCTCTCCACACCCTCTCCTCAGGTAGTTATAGAGAGCAATGAGGTCTCCCCTCAGCCTCCTCTTCTCCAGGCTAAACACCCCCAGCTCTCTCAACCGTTCCTCATAAGGCCTGTTCTCCAGCCCCTTCACCAGCTTTGTTGCTCTTCTCTGGACTCGCTCCAGAGCCTCAACATCCTTCTTGGGGCGAGGGGCCCAGAACTGAACACAGGATTCAAGGAGCGGTCTCACCAGTGCCGAGTACAGAGGGAGAATAACCACTCTGGACCTGCTGGAAACACCATTTCTAATAGAAGCCAGGATGCTGTTGGCCTTCTTGGCCACCTGGGCACACTGCTGGCTCATGTTCAGTCACTGTCAACCAACACCCCCAGGTCCTTCTCCTCCTGGCAGCTTTCTAGACAGACTGCAGCTTTCTCCCAGTCTGTAGCTCTGCATAGGGTTGTTGTGCCCCAAGTGCAGGACCCGGCATTTGGCTGTGTTAAACCTCATGCCATTGGACTCTGCCCAGTGGTCCAGCCTGTTCAGATCCCTTTGGAGCCTCCCTGCCCTCCAGCAGATCGACACTTCCACCCAGCTTAGTGTCATCTGCAAACTTGCTACAATTACATATATATGACTTACATAGAGCAATATAAATGTATGCCTAAAACCTTTCTCAGAGGAAGAAACGTTTTGTTGACCAGTTATACTATTCCAAGAAAACGAATACCAGATAGGCAAACTGGAATAACTTTAGAGAAGAACAGAAAAATGTGTTTGGGAACAGAAAAGACTGACTTTCCAGGAAAAGCTTTTCATGCAAAAGCCATCTGATTAAACAGCATTGACTACACAACTACCTGTAAGCCTATTGTGCTGTCTGAATTAAGAGTTCGCTTTTCAGAGTTCCCCAGGGCATACAGCTAAAAACATTCATATGAACGGAGTTATCTCAAACAAGGGAGATCACTGACAGCACAGAAGAACTGCAAGTAATATCGGCAAACAAATAAGTAAAACAGAAACAAAAACACAGAGAGGGATCTGTTTTCCTGCATAGTGTTTCTAAAGGGTCTCCCATCATTCACAGCCAAAAGCTAACCTGGAAAGCACTCAAGAATCTACTGTAAAGAACAATAATGTACTGGCCACAGCTGCAGATGATCTAATAGGTTTGCAATTATATCCTTACAAAGAACAAGTGCAAAAAGCTTCAGCTGATTTTAAAAAAAATAGTCAATTAACAAAGCTATAGGATTTAACTGTAGCACTTCAAATAATACATGAACCTCAGTTCAGCAAAATGGTAACGTCTGTTCTTAAGCAGGGCTTTTTGATGCTTTTCTAACTGTCTGAGATACTTCTGTTAATCTTTTTTAAGTTCAGAGAATGCCCATCTATGCACGTTATGACTCACTTGCAGGAAAAAGACTGTAACTGCCAGATTCAAACGTTAAAGAAATACTACAGTATCAATTTATTTCTTTTCCATAATTCACCATGATACAAATTTCAGTATTTATGGGAATACATATAGCATTGAAGTGGAAACCTGTAAATAAAAAATATGAAAAAGTCATAACAAATTGTTTCTAAAACAATACTGTTGCGGACATGGGACACTTTTAAAAATCCTTAACCTGTTTTTTTTAAAAGAGAGAATGGAAAATGATAGTTCTTTACCAATATCTAGTCCACTCTGGCTTCACTAAAGCTTACACCGTTTCACTTTATTTTTCAAAACATCAGAATTAGCTGGGTTATAGACAGCTCTGCTATGCTTATTCATACTGTAAATCAACTTTGGCAACTGGCACGGTCAAATTATGATGGACACCTCCCATGCAACTCTGTATTGAGGCAGTTTGTATACCCATCTTTGCGTAAGAGAACAGATCTTCAGAAGCTTAAGCACCATCAATCATCAAGCAAGAAGTTATTCTGAATAGATCACACCTCTCTAGCTCATATTCTACTCATTCCTATTTTAAAACTTGTATTTTCATGACTGTTTGAAACCAAAATACAGTATTTTATAGCACTGACAGTTTCAAGTCAGATAATTTCCTCTATTTCTAATTCCAAAAAAAATCTGAGGATAAAGGCTATCAAAAGCTGTTTAAGACAGAATCAAAAGTATAAAAATGTATTCATACCATTGGAAAAATGAGGATCTTCTTGGGACTACTGAAAAATTCATGTACTCACTGCTTTCCTGGGCCATCAGGGCTACCATGGCCAGGTTTCCATAGACCAAGTCAGTTTTCAGTTTTTAGAAGCAATTGCATTTCTTGCTTTCAGGGCCTACAACCTAAGGACTCAGCCACAAGATCTAGTTCTCAGAATACGAATTAAAAGCTACAATGAATTAACAACATTGAGTACATGGGTGCACTTTTATTTTCTTGCTTTTGGTATTCAAGCAGAGAAACAATCCTGTTTTAGGAGCCAAATTATTTTTAATATTCCCAACTGTCTTTTACCTTCTCATTTATCTTTTTTTTAAATATAAATAAAATAGATAAAATAGATTCTAATGAACAGTAAGAGGCCACATTCTTAGAAAAGAAATGTGAGTGGTCAGGACTCCCAGTTCCCAGCCTGCCTTCTCTTAACACACCAGAGGCACATGCACACTGCCACTTTCCAGACTGTGAACAAAATCTTAGAAAACAGAGAAGCTCAGCTGTTAGTACCTTAGAGGCTTCCAGTTATATTCACAAATCTAATATACATTTTAATGAAACCTTAGGCTATTTCTATACGTTTGTTTTGCTTACAATTTTATTACAATAAAAAACGTTATCCGGGAAGACCAGACGAGCCATTGGCAAATCGGTTGTTTTTATTTTAGGGACATATGTGATTCATCTACTTTCTTCCATATTTTACCATGCATACTAATGGAATGCCAACTTAAAAAGTAAAATCTACGGTGCTAATAAAATACAGCTATTTTTATGATGTATGTTTTAACACAATTTTTAGAACTGCAAAATATCTATATTTTTAACATTGTATAGGTATAACTATATATTTTGATGGACTACTTGAGGCGGCCTAAAAAGAAATTAAATGAGCCAAGCTTAATCATGAGAAGCAATCCTGAAAACAAAATAGACAGAATTTTAGATGCCCTAAAGTGCCTTCTAATGCAAATATTCTTAAGCAGTGAAGGTGATCAATGCTTCAAACTGATGCAAAGAGTAACAGGAGCACTTATAGCCTGTTCTTTGTTTTACAACAGTGCTGAACTTGTGTTATCATATTTACAGTTCTTTTAGCTTGAAAGAAAAATACTGCGATTAACATATTCATAGAAACATTTCATTCAAATCATGCTTAAGTAAGTAGAGTTTCAAGGAATGGAGACAAATTCTAGATTTGAAAATCTGGTACCAGTGGTACATGGTTTTTCTCCCATTAGTTTTGCATTTACAAGATATGACTAAGTTTTTAGTACTCACAGGCTTACCATCTGGACCAGGCTGACCAGGATAACCATGATTCCCGGGCTGCCCAGGGTCACCCTAAAGAGGAGTGATATGTTAACATATGAAAGAGCATTTTAAAATTAGCAGAAAGCAACCTTAACCCTAATACATTCCACAGAACAGTGGCTGCAAATGCAGATATCTGCTACTGAGGAATAATTCCTACAGCAAAGAGGAACTGATCTTGTAACCCACCCACCCCTGCCTCCGGGAAGATTGTCCTTAAACTCTTGTGTAGGATTGGAGACCAAAGCCCACCTGTAGTTACAGCACAAGTTTGGTCCAACATCTCAAATGCTTTCAAGGCTTTTAACATCTTAATCAACAGAAATAAAATACTAGGAATTTGAGCTTGCCACATTAGACATTTGAGACTGAAGCCTGGTTCTCCTTTTAATCCCTCAGCAACAGTGAAGGGAGGTCATCAGATCGGCCACAGTGCAACTTCCCCAGGAAGAATCTAGTCCATGTTTTAAAAAAGGGGAAAATCTCTCCATCAAAAGACTTTTATTAGCAAACCACTCTATTCTCAAATGACCAACAGGTCAAAATCATTCGCTGAAGAGTAGCAAGGAAACACAATTTGACATCCATGAACTTTTCTCTTAGAAAATGAAAGATGCTTTTCTGTTGTCAGGAGTTATGGCATCAAATTCTGGCCTTGAGGATCCTAATCACAANGTCTACTCTCAGTAAGGCAGAAAGGAAACTTACTTTGGGGCCTGGAGGTCCTTGTTTTCCTGGTGGGCATATGCAAGGGGCAGGTGTGGAGGCTACATCACTAGGGCCATTCATGCACTACCAAGAGTGAAACCAACAATCAATACACATGCCAAAACCATTTAACAAATGTATCATAACATTATATGAAACTGATTTTCCTTAGGTTGCACAGGTCATGGTTTTCACTCCTTTGTTCAGCTGGAACTTCTGCTTACCTGAATATTGCCCTCCAACTACTACGCATGCACGAATTCATCATTTTACCCAGAAGAAAAATAAATAAAATAAAATAATACCAATAGCGGGCTGATATCTGAAAATCTATTTGCTTTTCCACAAATATTTTTTTATAGTTTGATAATTTTCAGTCTGGCAACACACAAAACTCTTCTCCTAAACTAATGGATAATAATCACTTGGAGAGTTATCAGTTATCAAGTGTAACTATTTCATTTAAAAGTTTGTAAAAAAATCAAATAAGTATTATGTATAGCATTATGTAAGTATTATGTATATATTATGTATATAACCTATGAGCACGCTATCAAGAGTACCAAGTCTGAAAATAACTTAAAGTCCAAGTCTCCTACCCCTGGGCATGTGTCCCAACTATGAAGCTACTTGAAGAAAGATGGGGCATGGCTGCTACCACCCATTTCTACCAGTCAGGAGTCCTGGCCCCAAGGGTGCCTGTCCTCCAAACACCATTAGGCAACCTCCTCCAAGATGTGCTGCCTATACAAACAGTAGTAAATACTAAACCTTGGCAGACCACGTCACCCTCTAGAGATTGTTTGGCTTTTAGGTATCTCTTCTCATCATCGAGACCACATGAAACCTCAGTGTTTAACCAGGGTAGGCAAGGAGAATGCTACTAGATCAAATCCATTTATTGAAAGTCTGGCACCCAAAATTTAAGAGCCTCTGTACTAAATCTACATGCTGAAGTTAGATTCAGTGAATTCTTTTTCAGTTAGCACATTTGAAGAGCTATAGAAAGGCAAACATTTAAGGATCCATGACACAAAAAAAGTAGACTTTATATTTATTACTTAAAACACTTGCAATAACAATTTACTCATATTTTCTAAAACAATGCAGATTTTTTACGATGTTCTCTGAACGGAATTCCTTCTGAGAGTCAAACGATTCATTAAAACACAAATCCACACCCCCTTTGCAATGGCACCGAGTGGTCATATTAAACCTTCAAATGAGCTTCCCTTTAGGGAGCTCCCATTAGCATGATGCAGGTAACAGCTACCTGACCATAGATATGCCCATTCACTTTGCAACAGCATCCAGCCCTGCAAATAAGAGCAATTGAATTGAAGCAGGAAATAAAACCCAGGCCATTTATTCTAATAAATGTGAGTTTCTTCAGAAAACTAATGTTGTATTTGTCTTATGACTAGAGTGTAATTAATGGAAATGTAGCACTTTCAAGCTTAGCAAACCTTTGCCCACTTTTCAAAACAACACGTATACACCCTAGAACAATCAGAAGTTTATATAAAGTCAAATACTACCTTAAACTGAGTTTGAGCAATTTAGGATTGAGCCTACCTCTCCATTCTGAAACAAGAAGAAACACAGTTTAAGAACAGAATAAGCAAAATACATTCATGCATAAAAATAAACACAACTAAACATAAATTAAAGGCTGCAATTGCCAAGGAAAATGATAGATTTTCTCAAACTTCTGTGCAGCCATTATCAATACAATATGATTTTTTAGTTCATTTCATTTAAGAGTCTTTGAACAGAAGCTACTAGTAGGAATTTTTAAAAGACAACGACAAAACTAGAATTAATAGTGAAATGAGTAAGTATCTATACACTAAATGTTTAGATTTGGGTAAAGCTTTTGCCAGGATTAACTTATAAAAAAAAATATCCTCAGCTTACTCATTCATGTCAAAGAATGTACAAAAATATTCCTAAAATCTCTAATCTCTGCCTGAATCCAGCATCTGGGAAAACATACAGCAGCAGAGAGGCAAGGCTGGCTTTTTCTGCTTTAGGCTCACTCTGCTATTAATCGAACTGAGCATTCCAGTATCTGCAACACCACAGAATAATCCATCCCTAAATAGTTCAGCACACGAATCATGAAATTTTCTGTATCAACAGCTTATTAGCCACCATTATCTGCACCATATACAGGAGGTTTCTAATGCACACAGTCACTACAGACTTCACACACAGTCTGGGGAGCAAGGCAGCTTCCTCTGTATTCAGTTTTCACCTTAGGCAACCTCTACAAAAGGCTGTCTTCCTACACAGACCATACTGGGAGCTAAAAATACTATGGAGATAGGTATCTGTGGGAAAGGGGATGAATTCAGACTGTAATTTGTACAGGAGCTCTGACACAACCACAGTCTGACAGAATACAGCCACAGACCATATCTCCCTCCTTGGAGATGACCCAACAGGTTTAAATTTGCAAGACTCCAGAATTTCATGGGTAAAGTCCAAATTTAATTTGCAACAAAAGGAAGTGAAACTAAGCTGGCAAGACCACAATCTTTTCAGTTGGACTTCTTGTCAGATCACAGAGAAGACAAGGTATGGTGGACAAAATTTTTAGTGTTTGCTTTCTGTATGCAAAATATTTCTCTGTTTACTGTTCATATCCTGCTTCTATTTTGTAAAGAATAAAAAGATACGTGGTGCAGTTAAACAGACAAATGCTAAATTTAGTTCAGGATTTAAAGCTAATTTTACAAAAGTGTGCCTGAACCCATCAGTTCTTGACACACGCAGTCAGATTTCAGAATAATCCAGCAACCTACTTGTTGCTTAAATGAAAGCTGTGAGTTTTGAATCATAGAATCACCAGGTTGGAAGAGACCCATTGGATCATCGAGTCCGACCATTCCTATCAAACACTAAACCATGCCCCTCTGCACCTCATCCACCCACACCTTAAACACCTCCAGGGAAGGTGAATCAGCCACCTCCCTGGGCAGCCTCTGCCAGTGCCCAATGACCCTTTGAAAAAGCCCTAATAAGGGCTCTGATTGCAAAAGACACACTGGCCCCAATTAAATAGAAAAAAAACAGACTAGCTGGGAGTCTATGCGAGTCTGACAAAAAATAAAACATCTGAATGTGAAAGATTCACAGGTTCTAATACCAAACTGACAAAATAGTCCCAATATTAAACGAAATCACAACATGAAGAATATGGGTTTATATAGTAAGACACTATTGACTGATTATCTTTAGCTCAGTTTGTTTTAAACACAAAACAGAGGAGGAGATTTTGAAGCTAACTGTACGTATAAAACAATCTCTTGCTTATATTTTGAGATCAGGGCTGAATGCTTCTGAAAATCTGGCTGCAACTGTGTGTCACAAATGGCTTCCCAATCTGTTTGCGTGCATTTACATTTCTTTGCATAATTAATTGTAAATAAGAAGGCAAAGAGAGGACTAAAAGATATCCATAAGCTTGTGGACATGAATCATAAAATCCTGAAGAGGATTTGATTTTTGTGTTATCTGTAACATACTTCATGAAGTGTTGGCAACATTTCAGTTAATGGGATATTTAACACAGACATCAGCACAGATACTTCTAATAGGAAAATATGATTTAAAAATATAGGATTGTTGTTTACATACAAAAATTTCAGAGATTAAATGACCTGCCAAGTAGCAAGAAGTGTATCATATACTTAAAAGTATTTCACATTGCTATAGCCTAATAGTTTTATTAATTTCTACTGTTTATTCTATAGTGCTGTTCAAATATCCACCATCAAATAGCTAAACAAAAAAAAAGCCTTTCAAAATATATTTCTGCAAAAATAAGGCTAAAAAAGACAACTTCTATGCCATTTGATATTGCACAAGCTGTTTGCACCAGCTGAATCAATGTAATACTACGTATTTTAAGAATTCATTGAGTCAGCTTTAAACAGTGATTTGGAAAATAAGCCAAGTAGTCCTCAAAAGTTCATCTATCATACTCACAAATCCCGGGATCTCACAGACTGTCTCTCGATTATTTTGCTCTGGATCACAGTAGATTCGCAGTTTTTGTAAATCAAACTACAATTCAAAACATAAAAGACTCTTTTTAGAGAAAGCATTTAGTAGTCAGACATTAAGGTATTTTAAACTATAGTCTTCTTAAATTATATCACCTACAAGTTTTTTAAAAAATGAACAAAATATTAAAAAACAAGAAAATCCAGAAGCTCTGTGTGTTTAGTGCGGTTAAAAAAAACAATTAAAGAGGTATAAACTTTTTTTATTCAGGCTAGTCACAATGATTAATACATGCAACCAATTAAACATTCTGCAACAGAATTATTTAAAGAAAAATAATAAACCGAAGATTCTCTTGGAAGAGGAGGGCATTCATTATATTGTGATGTTTGTCTTCCAAAGCAACTGCTGCGTGCACTGAGGCTCTACTTCCTGGGAACGGCCTTTGCTTTTGCTTGATTAAACTGCCTTTAACTTGACCTATAAGGTTTTTCAACCTTATTTTCTCCCCCTTCAAATTGCTGAAGAGGGGTGCAGTAGAGTGGCTTGGTGGGCTATTGTCATCCAGTCAAGGACAACCTACCACACAGTCCTGTGAAGATGTTTCTACACTGGTAGATAAGGAAGTTTTGGTGAAGAATCAGAAGGCATCCCTGATGCTTGAAAGAATTTGGTTTAGAATTGCTTTAAAAAGCAGCCAATAAAAACACTGGCACAAAGCAAGCAAGATTTGTGCCGTTCTGCTCTGTCTACACTCCAGGAAAAAGAAACCACTAAAGTCAGGGTTTCTAGCATAAGCTATCGTAACTGAAAGGAGAAAAAAACCTAAAATTATAGATTATAAATTGGACTAGCCAGGAAAAAGAGCATAGAAAACAGTGTCTGGTAACACCATGCCTAGTAAAATGTGTTTTCAAATTTAAAATGCCTACAGTTCACAACACTTAACTACGTACACAAGTTCATCATCGCTGTACTGAATAGCACATCAGGCAGTAAGTTCTTAATTAAACCAAGAACACTTGCAAAAAATCACTAGGAAACATCTGAATCGGAGCACAGAACAAGAATGAAAATGCACCAAAGAATCTCTGAAGAAGAATCTCGTACCATACTTTGTACCCAACTCCATCTGATTTATTTCTTAAAGGATTTCAAACTATCTTTTCACTGCAAGGCAGATTCATTGAACTATTTCTCTATAATCCTAAATTAAATAGAAATAGCCTGGCAAATTTTGCCTGTTAATGCTTTGCAGAATGTATCACAGTCTGAGAAAGTAGAAATAAATCATCTGGAAATATAAAATCACCACCCGAGGCAGATTTTCTAATTTCCTTCTAGTCCACTATGAGCAGATCTTATACAATTCCACATTCCCAAAATGTTACCATTTTTACTTTAGATAACACATCTTGCTACTACCATTCTTAAACTCAGAAACTATTACTGGAAATCTATAAAAGTCCAATTTTTGGAGTGATTTGAGAAAAAAAAAACAAGACACAAACCCAACAACAAACAAACAACTCTTACATCATAGAATGCACAGAACTATAAAAATGGCTTAATTTTGCACCAACAGATAATGTGCATGAGACAATTGATTACAGTTCTGAAATCTCTACTTTTCCTGCAATAAATTATAGGATCATAGAATCACCAGGTTGGAAGAGACCCACTGGATCATCGAGTCCAACCATTCCCATCAAAATGCTTGAAGTACTATTAGAAATCCCTGATGAAACATTCAGTAGTTTTCATGAAGGGGTATTTCAGTATGCAGACAATGTTACTACCAGAAATGCTGAGTCACACACACAGCGCATAATCCAAGTTTCTATGTACACTTTTAGAATATGATAGTACTAGTACGGAAGCCTGTCTACAAATACACAAAATTCAGAAGTAACTGAGTAAATACATCTGCAGAGTTAATAAAGACAGTACAAAAATTAATACATTTTAATAGGACCACTAAGATCATTAGAGTGCAAAAAAAGTACAATAGCTTTCAAAATAACTAAAAAAACTTACATAATTTAGTATTTCTTGGTATTTTTTCCATTATTTTTAGTGCAAACAGTGTCATTAGTACATTGCTATAAATACAAGGAAACAATCTCTTTAGCCAGCATCTGGACAAATGTCAACATAATAGTCTTCACCACTGGTCTACACAGCCTTTACATTTATAGTCTGAAGTTTTAACCAGCCTTTTAGTGTCTGCAAAGAGCTGAAGGTAAAAGGACTTTAAAGTTTCTCAAAACAGGGGAGAACTGTGGTACAGGGGTTTTGGGGAGGGTGTTCCATCACAGGAGAATCCAACAGTGGCAGTCTGAGTATCAAATATTTGCAGTACAACAGGAACAGAGTTGATACGCCTTGTACTTTTGTGACAGCTGGTGATGTGAAAGAAAAGTCATCAAAATTT
>WAAB01000341.1:0-18662 GCA_013389865.1 Piaya cayana
CGTGGTCATGGTCTGGATCAAAACGGTTTTGTCCACTGCTCATGTGACACTGCTCATTCACTGCCTGAAAAGTCCTTTGACAACTGCAGGCTAACACACAGCCAACACCCAGCACTCATAATTTTTCAAGAGATAGTAAAATCCCATAGTAAATAAAAAGTCATTCAGCATGTTATTTTGTAAAGTGGTGTAGTGTTGATATTGTGCAGCCCTAACAATGTCTCCTTTAAGCACAAAAGCTGCGGGAGCTTCTCCACAGTCAGACACTAAGGAATGGACAGCGCTTGCCGTTCTCATGATGACTAATTGAAAGGCAACTTGCCTTTTTATAATTTTGCTCAGTGTCTTCTGCACAGTGTTATGCAGCGACCTGTGGCTGATGATGCTTGCGGGACTGCAATGGGCAGTGACAAGGTGATGTTGGGATGCAGGATCTGTCTGTCTTTTTTCTTTCCATCCCGGTGCTCCTGGCCACTGAAGACACTTTTAAAATGTTGATGCATCAGTGAGGATAAGAGGCTACCCCTACATCTATACTAGAACTGCATGTGGTAGCATGCTCCCAGTTTTGTAAAATTATGTGGTTACGATGGAGGGAAGTAATAAGAAAAGCAACGTACATGCCACTCTTCTACTCAGGGATTTCTTTCCCCTGCTCCCTAAGTAATCTATATATTATCATATCTGCTGTTCTTTTTTTTAAACGCACGCTAACTTCTCTGAAAATTACACATTTCTCCTTTGTGTGCTAAATTAGAGGCACATTTCCTTGCCTTACCTCACGTAGCCTGCCTCAGTACCTCGCTTTTCTCCGTGCTTACTCTATCCATCTCACATAGGCTCTCAAATGGCACTAGGTAAGTGTCTGAACTGAGCCATCTTTGATTATCATGGATGCCTAGACACATATCTACGTATAGACACCTCATTTCCAGGTTTTAGTTAGCTAGCTGTATACTAGTCATATTTTTTGATTTTTAAGTCATGCTGATAAATCTGTGTTCACTTTAACTGCTCTAAGATAGTATGTTGATAACTTAGGTTCAAGATGTTTTCTAACCTAGGTTCAAAGACTGATCTTTCCCTCACCAGAATGATACTTTCAGGTGCTGAGTAGTGAAGGGAGGTGCCATGTTTAGTGTTTTTGAGTTAGTTGTGTTGAGATTAGCAGGCAAAATCCAGTTCATGTTGAATTGAATCCCAAGGGAGGGGTGAGTTGAAACCCATTTCAGACTATGTGGCTCTGCTAATTGGCTTTGAACTTCCCAAAATTAAGTTGAATCATATTTTAGTTTGTCTGGCAAGTAATACTTTTTTTATATAAAGACTGGAGAACCTGAAAGTGCTGATGACAGTGTCTGCAGTGTAGGTGAGCTCTTTAGCTGNGGGAATAACCTGTGCTCCCCACCTGTTGCGGGTAATGTATGGACTGGTATGTTTAGTCTGCAGAAAGATAGTTCTGTATTTTTCAGAAAACCTTTTTAACTGAATGGAGCACTGGGAGTAGGCTCATGGGTGTCCGTCTGTCTGCCTGTGCAGGGTTGGGCCCTACTACCATGAGCAGATCTGAGCAGACGGTGATTTCACCACCCCTTTGATGGAGACTAAGGCTTGGAGAAATAATTCTGAGGTATTCACCCTCTTGGCAAGATGCCAGAGCCTGCAGAACTTGTTCTTATGCTGGCGCCTTTTCTTGATGTCATGTGCAAAACACGAGGATTTGTGCTGTGCTAATCCCTCTAATGAGGGCTTCTCCCAACCTCTATATAAACCCTGCTCAAAGCTGTGGCTGCTGGGCAGGCACTGCAGAGCCAAAGCTCGTGTCTTTTGAACCGCATTCAAGCCCANGGTATTCACCCTCTTGGCAAGATGCCAGAGCCTGCAGAACTTGTTCTTATGCTGGCGCCTTTTCTTGATGTCATGTGCAAAACACGAGGATTTGTGCTGTGCTAATCCCTCTAATGAGGGCTTCTCCCAACCTCTATATAAACCCTGCTCAAAGCTGTGGCTGCTGGGCAGGCACTGCAGAGCCAAAGCTCGTGTCTTTTGAACCGCATTCAAGCCAATTAGAGGCCAGGATTAAACAAACACCCGACACCAACATCCTCAGCAGTGAGAGGGATTATCCTGGTTGGCCCTGGGCATGGAGCCGCAGCAAGGCCAGGTTGTGCCACAGCGACAGTCTCCATGCTCCACTGGTTTAGGTGCAGTGGAGAGGCAGCGCCTGCACCCAGCTGTTATGGGCACTCTAAGGTGGCTCTTCTGGGCTGGGCTGGGCTACCTGAGCTGCTGCTATCCCCCTCGGGCACAGGCACAGTTTCCCCGTGCCTGTATGACTGTGGAGGCCCTTCGCTTGAAACGCTGCTGCCCGCCCTTGGGGACAGAGCCAGGCAACGTCTGTGGCTCCCTGCAGGGCAGAGGACAATGTCAGGAGGTGCAGGTGGACACTCAGCCCTGGAGCGGCCCCTACACCCTTCGAAATGTGGATGACCGGGAACGATGGCCCCTCAAGTTCTTCAACCAGAGCTGTCGGTGCACAGGTGAGATTGGTACTGGGGTAAGGGAAGGGTGATGAATGGGTCTACTAAACTTACTCTGAAAGCCAGAAACAACCCAGTTAGCATAAGGCATCAATAAGGTTTTGAATATTATCAGTTTCCTAAAAATACTACTGTGTCCATGATGCTGTCGGCACTTTTTTGGCATTTTCTCTCATGCAGACCTTTGAGTTTTCCTCTTTGTTGTCCCTGTAGCCACTCATCAACTTTCTCCACAGAACTGAGGACATTTCAGTGCTGTGTTCAAGCACCTGTAACTGCTGATCATGGCACAATGAACTTGGATCAGTTCTCATTGATTTGAGATTTATTCTTGGAGTAATACTTTGCAGTGTGATATACCCCTGTGCAGTGAAAATGTGTGGTTGTCTGGCCAGGGTATTTCCTAGGGTTGTTAGCTAAGTCTACAACTCATTTTGATCTGAAATAGGTCTTTACAAGCACCAAAAAGGCCATTCTGTCCTTTTTTTCTCTATCTCCAGCCACTCCTTCCCAAATGACTTTACATGGGCCTTTGTGTTCATGTGCTTGAGCCCAAATAGATCAGGGAGCAGATGTGCTGGAATGCTAACCTGGCTAAAAAGATCAGTTCACTAGTACTGGCAGGAAGAAGGTAAGGTCAGGTCAGGATACAGCAACCGCACCCCTCTTCAGCAGCAGCCCTGTTTGAAAGAGGGTTAAAATGAGCAGCAACTGCAACCTCAGCCCAGTCTGCTTTGCTGGGCTTGCAGGAGATGGTACTGGGGCTCAGACAAAAAGCACGCTTCTAGCACTGAAGTCACCTGCTAGGCAGATTTCAAATGCAGCCTGGGATTTCTTGCTAGGAACATAAAGCTGTTTGAATTTTATAACATGGGAAGAATAGCCTGCTTTCCTTCAACTTGACTCTTATAACTAGCTGAACTGTTTTTCTTAAATATGCCTTGGCTTTCAGTATCAAAAAGCCCAGATCAACCCAAGAAGAAGCATTGCAGAAAATTTCAGCCTACAAGGTTAAGTATTGCTGCACTGTTATCAACTAAAAGCAGAGCTAGTGGCAGATGACTTAAATGGATGGCTAGATGGCATTACTGAAGCTCCTCAAAATAAGAACAGCAGGCTTTGGAGTATAAATCACTTTTTATGTCTTCCTTTGACTAGATTCCAAATGCTTATGTGGAAGTACTTTTCCAGACACTTAAAAGATTCTTGTATCTCTCCAAAACTAAAGTCAGGTGTCACATATTGGCACAGACCCTGAGTCAGAGGAGCTCTGATGCACATGGACATGCATCAAAATTTACAGTCTGACTAATCAGGGCATCAAAACCTGGGAGTAAATTGAAGAGCAGTGCAGACAGAAATGGTCTGCATAGGCAGGCCTTAATTTACTTGTCTAAGTAGAAGTAAGCATGAGCATTTGATATTCGCAGGGCTGAAACGCGGGTTACATGTCCAGAACGTAGTGTCCTTTCATTTAGCCTTACTTCTGCTGAGCTGTCTGCAATCCTCAGCTCTTAAAATACGTTTTCTCTTACTGCATTTTTATTTCACTTCTATCCCTCTTTCTCCTTGCAATCTTTATTATGTAAATACACCAATGACAAAACGTTATGGTGGCAGGCATCCTTAAGGAAGATTTTCAGAAAGGTTTCCTGGGCTCTGCTCTGCTGTGGTCAGCTTGATGCTGGAGGCAAAGGCATTTCTAGGGGAATCTGAAGTTCATAGCTGTGTGGGATTTGTATTAGATCTTATGCTTTTATAATGCTAGTGAACCTGTGTCTGTGTCTGTTAGTATTTTGTTGTATTTTCTTTTTTTACTCTGTTTTATACACTGACTGGCTGCCTGCACACCAGACTGATGTGGTGTTACCTGTGGTCTTTATTAGACATTGAAGACTATGGTACTTATGGTAGGTAACATAAATTAAATATGCTCATTCAAAGTATTTGATTTAGCTTAGGAGAATACTGTTTTAGAAGACTTATGAACAGAATGATATTTTGAGTTCTAAAGGATAAAATTGTACTAATGAGATACAGATCTCATGTAGCATTTAAAAAACTCAGTACAGAAGATGATTGTGAAAAAAACACGGTGGTCAGTCATGTGGTTGCTAGTACAGATTGTGACAGTGATTAAACAATGACATAGTTTGAGTTCATTGAGGAGATAAACATAATTATAAATATCTTTTCCTGCCAATTTTTAAAGTTGACATGTGCTGAACATTATTATTTTTTGAGAAAAAAAGATTAAATATTTCACATTTCTTTGCAATATTTAATCATGCTGGGGACAGAAGATTTAAATTCTATTGTTTAACTATAAGCAAAATGCCAGTTGAGCCATGTAGCTGATATGATGGGCCTCCCACTAGGTAAAAATGAGCGTTTGAAGTACTTATAAAATGTACTTCATTGACTTATAATAGGGCAATGTGGCTGCAGGACAATACTAAATTATAACCACACCTTGATGACCCTGTTAGTGTCTGTGTTAGGTGCAGATGTTACACATCCTGCAGCCTACATGTCCAAATTAAGAACTACAAGAGACAGAAGAGCTAACCATTTGTCTCACATGGTAGCATTCCTGATCCTACCCTTGGGATACTGCAGCATGCTGGTGCTTCAAATCTAATGTAAATCTTGTTTTAATGCAATGGCTAAAGAAGACTGAAAATGACTCCTTTCTCCTCATCTGTTAAATGAAGTTTATTAAGCTGATTTCTGTGAAAGGAAGAGGCATCAACTTTCATCTTGGTACAGTAAAACAAAGCAGAAAGTGGAGAGTGTTGAATGGGTTCCTTTTCACTGAAGCAAAGACACTGAGTTGATGGAGTTATTGATTTTCGTTATGCTCAATGTCTGAAGGCCAGACACATGCTATGATTTCTCAGAGGCAGAAAAATCCCTGTCTGTGAGGTCCAACAGTCACTGAGGTTGAGATGCAACTAGAGTGTTACCTGATGACTGGTGTTAGCATAGACCAGTGGTGTGTATTAACACATGCCAAGCGTTGTGACATAAGAAGTGTCTTTTTTCTCACTGTTGTGCCCATGGACTGACCCACTGGGAGATGTAGCATGGCCATAGTGCCTCCAGAAACAGCCAGATTCACACAACTTGATTGGGAAAGAGAATCATTACTGATGGTGAGATTAGGCACAGAAGATGACGGCTCCTGAGCCATGTGATTCCATCTCCAGACAAAAGGGTTAATGGGGAAGATACCCAGGATTATTTTTCTTGCCCAGTGGCAGTACAGTAGTAGTTCTTGAAAGCAGTGGATCTGCCAGGGAGCATCTGGACCCTATTTGTGACACTATCTTCTACCTGTGTGCTGAAACTACCTCCCACACTATATTTTCTAGGAACAAGAGGTAAGAAAAACCTCAGATGTCCCCGACATAGCCTCAGAGAGGTTGTGCACTGAGTTGCTACATGTTAGTCACTGCAGGCAAAAAAATACTAAGACATGAGTCCTTGTATGTTCCTGTGGTCCTTGTGTTCAAGACAGTCTTGAACTGTCTTACTAAAAAGATCCACTATGTACTATATCCTAATTATATGCGATTGCTTTTCCTGCTCTCCTAGAGCTGTAACATTGAAGTCTACCAGTATAACAGACACTGAAGTTAAGTTGCAAGAGACTGGGACATACATTTCACAGTGCTGTGATGTGGGAAGTCCACAAGGCAGTAAATGAACTTTTGGAAAACAGCAATGCATCATTTCCAGACCAGTGGCCTCGCACAGTGTTTTAGAAACAAATGCTGAAGAAGCGGTTTGGGTGAGACATAAAAAACCCTAGGTCTGAGCACTGCAGTCATTCCTGTTTGCAATGTGGGAAATCCCACAGCTCTTCATCAGCTTCTTGACATTTCACCTGCTGCATAATGACAGTCCTGGGATGCATGAAGTCTGTTGAAAGAAAATGACAAAAAAGCAACTTTTGCTTTCACAAAGCACTGTTATTGTGTGCATTTCTGGAAAGATAACCCTGCCAAATAGACCTGCGGTTGTTACAAAAATGTTCAACACAATCAGCAGAAATGCTGCAGTGTGAAATAGCACTTTGCCTAGAAATCAACTCCTTCTGTTTGCCAATCTCTTCTTCACTGCAGTCCTTCCTTCTTACTCAGTAAAAGCTCATATCCCATTGAAAAGTGTCTGGTGAAGTGGTGGAAAGAATAGACCCCTTGGATTACTTCACAGATTAGGTCATTAAGGAGAAAATCCTGCAGAATAGTAATTGGATATAATTAGCACCTACCCAAGGGAAACAGATGAGGGGTCACCAGCCCATCTGTCTCCAGTGCCATACAGGCAGAGAAAAGGTTTTTCCCCACAAAGATAACTCATCAATTAAGGCTTTTGCAGATTTCTTTTCATAGCCTGAGGCAGCAGGTGGAGTATACCTAAAAAATGGATATTGTCCGATGAAATTATCTTGGGCATCTAGGGCTATGTAGATTCAAAGGACACTCAGTGAGAGAGGAAGAGCCTCAACAAGTGCCTAGTGGAGTCTTGTTCTGATACCAAGACCAGAAAGGAGAAAGCCGGTCCTGTACTAACTTTGATATGGTCAGTGCTATATTTCACTGCTATGCTTATCCAATGTTGTGAGTTGATGTGTCATTTGAATTACTGGAAGGGTGACCTTCAGTCTCAAAAAGGGTTGTTGACGGATCTCTTAATGGTTAATTCCTGCTTGCCTCCTCTTCTCTTAAAAAGGATTGAGTTGCTTTGAGTGTGAGGGGACAACAGCTCCTTTCCGGAAGTTCATGGTCCATGTACTGAAACTTGTGCAATGTACATGGCCTAATTAGGTGATGTTGCAAGATATTCCTGGTATTTGTCGTCTGGACAGTACAGGCTGGAGTATGTGATGGGCTCTATCAGCTAGGCTGAGTTGTCAAGAACAAGCAAGTATACAGATAGAGTACACCAAATTCACAACATCAGTCATGCTCTTCTGATGCAACTCTCAGGATATCATGATAAAAATCAGTATTTTGATTTTATATGTCTTCCCTCATCTTAATATTTGCCCTCATCATAATAACATTTCCATATAATCTTCTTCCATAAAACTATAAACTACTTGCTTTTTCTGGAGTCTTCATCCTCCTAAACCAGTGCAGACCCCTGCCTTCGGGTGCCTCCTAGCTGGAGCATGGCAGCTGACCCCAGCTGCTTCTATGTGCTTGGAACTGTCCTCATGGTCTGCCATTGGGTTGTGCATGATCCAAAACATAGCTGAAGCTCTCACCCTTGTGGTCCCTTAGCACGGGTCCTAAGCTTCATGATAGTATGTAGACCTTTGAGAGCATGTAAACCTGTAGATATCAGAGCTTCCAAAGCAATAATAAGCTCTCCAAACCTAAACTTAAGAGTCCTTGTGCCCTTTTGGTGAGTCTCACATGAGTCTACCACAAATGTTTAGAGCTCAGCAGCCCTTATCCTAGGGCTAACTGTAAACTACACAACCTTCTTGGTAATGGTCCTTGTAACCTTACAGGTCTTTGAATTTGGTAATACGCCCTGTAGCCCCTGACAATCTGAGATCTTTAGTGTTAACTTTTTTCTACTTATAGACTCAAGCCTACAGCCTAGGACTGTCTGTCCATCCAGAAACACTTCACAAGCCACTTCCCCATCTCCATGCTGGCCCAAAGCCTGCCATGGGTCTATGCATGGGGAGCAGTGCAGTTTTGTGGCATTTTGGAAGACAATTGGTATGGTTATTTTTGAGTGAGCATGTACCTGGGGTTGGAGAGAGTGTAGGGGTAGGGAATCCGCGTAGATTTTGGAGAACCAAGGGAAGAATCCAGAGAAGAATCCAGAGGAGACCTGCTTGCTCCTCTGCCCCTCCCCTGGCTGGCAGGAACATCCACTATCCTACGCTGCTGCTGTGCCAGCAGCCTGCCTGCATGCAGGCAGCAGGCAGATGTCCACCGCAAGAGCAGCCCTTCACTGTCACCCCTGGCAAAGGCAGAGCAAGCTGCTGCTTCTGGCAGTCTGCCATGGTGGGTGAGAGGCCACACTTAAAGCAGGACTCTCCTTTCCTGAGATTTTCCACCACATTAGAGGGCCTGAGCCAATAGCCTAGAGCGAACCCTTGACTTAGGAACAATGCCAGCAGGGAACAATGATACTGCAGTGTTTCTCAGGCCCTTATTGCAGCACCATTTAATAATACTTAAAGCGGGACCTGCAGCACCCCTGGTGCTTGTCCTGTACTGTGTTGGATCCCAAATACAACTGCTAACAGATGTTAGTTTTTCCTAAGTTTTGTCCTTCAGAGAACTGTTTTCTTTGGGCATTTTTTCCTGTGTTTAAGGATCCACATGAGCAGACCCTTTTTTTGGGTTTGATTCTGGACGTCTGGGAGCACATGAGAGCCATAAGAGCAAATTACTTCATCACATGCTTAACCTGAAGTGCTTAGCCCTCTCTTCTGTAAGATTCCTCATGTGCCTGAGGGCTTTGCAAAGTTTTGAGCACCTTGGGTTGTCAAGCCCCTAACCCAGAACTTCACCTCCCCAATCAGCTGAGTGTGATTCTTGGCCCTGCTGTGACTCTGGGAAAAGAGCCATCCCTCTTGTTAGGCAATTGGCAATGCTGCCAGGCTACTCAGTTGCTGTCCCTTACAGGAACTGGCATCATCGAGGAAAAAGAGTGTTAATTCTTAATTCTTCTGCATTTTGCTGTTATTTTTCTCTAATTCAAATGTTATGACTGCTCTTTCTCTCTTGATTCAGGAAACTTTGCTGGCTATAACTGTGGTGACTGCAAGTTTGGCTGGACTGGCCCTGACTGCAATATGAGGAAGCCACCAGTTGTCAGGAGGGACATCCACTCCCTGACAGCAGAAGAGAGAGAGCAGTTCTTCAATGCTCTGGACCGTGCAAAGACAACCATTCACCCAGACTATGTAATTGCAACTCAGCACTGGCTAAGTCTGCTGGGCCCCACCGGAGAGGAACCACAAATTGCGAACTGCAGTATTTATAACTACTTTGTTTGGCTTCATTACTACTCAGTCAGAGATACGCTATTAGGTTAGTGCTTTTCTTATCCAAGGGGCTCTGCAGGTAAAGGAAAGGGTGAAAAGTATCATTGCTGAACAAAGGTAAATAAGCTTAACACTACTATTTTACTTTAGCTAGAAGTGAGTCCCAGTGGGAGCAAATCTACGGAGTTAAAAGGTTAGTGGTGAGAAGTTGGTGGCCACTTGCTATTGAAGATCTGCTTCAGACCTGTTGCCGTCTGGTTCCCATGACCAAATGCCCTGTAGTGTCTGGAGCACACCAGCCACAGTCCTAGTGGATCTGTCTGACAGGGAAGCAGTTCATGAACTGAAGTGTGAACAGGCAGTGACTGACTTTAAAAAGGCATTTCTAGTCCACAGGACAAGGTAGATGTGGCAGCATTGGGGGAGGGGCTCTGCAGTGGTTAAGGCAGGGATCATGCAGAGATGTTGGGAAGCAAAGTAGTACTGCTTTCTATGACCTTCAGCAAGTCACTAAGGATGTGATTTGCCTGACTAGCCACAACCTGCTTTTAAAACCAAACCAGGTTGGAGATGTGGGCATCTAACCCCGTGTTTTCTCCACAATCAGTTTTTGTAGTCCTCATTGCTCTTATAGACAGAAGTACGTATGCCAGCCCCATTTCACCAAGACCAGCTCTCACAGGAGCAGGCAGCCTGTATCAGAAACGTCATGACCAGCAGGTCCAGGGAGGTTATTCTCCCTCTGTACTCTGCACAGAGACAGATTCACCTGGTGAGACCGCTCCTTGAATACTGTGTTCAGTTCTGGGCCCCTCACCACAANATTGGGCAATGGAATGGTCTGCACAGGGAGGTGGTTGATTCGCCTTCCCTGGAGGTGTTTAAGGTGTGGGTGGATGAGGTACTGAGGGGCATGGTTTAGAGATTTGTGGGAACGGTTGGACTCGATGATCCGGTGGGTCTCTTCCAACCTGATGATTCTATGGTTTTTTTCTATGGCTTTTCTACCCAACAGTCTTATGTGCAAGCTGAACAGCCCTTATTTACCTCCTTGCTAGAGGGCATCTGCTACCCTGCAGTGGGTTTTCTTCAGTCTCCCCTTCTGACACAGTTCCATTTTGGAGGGCTGAAATAAGCATTTTCTGGCCTAGTAAGAGCAAAGGTCCTTCAGGGTACAGGATGGTCATGTGCAAAGGGAAAGAGGCAACTTCCAGTGCTGCTGCAGTGATAAATACATCTGTATCTGGGTTGACACTTGCTTTTGGTGATAAACAAATTCACGTGTGTTTTGAACCCCTAGTTAGTTCTCATATCTAATAACAAGAACAGCAAGCACAATTTGAAGAAAATTGACAAAGGACAAGTTGAATTACAGTTGGCAGGTTATGGAAAATGCTGAGGTTCTCTTGACAGACACACAGTGTAAGTCATGACACTGAGCAATGGGATATGAGATAATATTGATACGTATCAGCAAGAAGCTAAGATTTTAGACAAGATGACTATTTCTTAAAACCAAAATCCATTAAAGGAACAAGAATTCTTCACAATATCCAACTTTTTGTGAATGTGAAGTTTTGAGAAGCACTGAAGTGAATACCTATAGAAGAGTTTGTTTCACTTGTCCCATTCAAGTGTTGCAGCTTCTGATGTATGTACCCTTTCCAGAGGTGCAGAGCTGCAAGTTTTTGTTTAACTCCACCTCAGGTAATAAAAGAAGGTACTGTCTTTCTCTTGAGCCTCATTTGGTGCCTAAGTGCTTATTTTATCTTCCCTTTTTAGGACCTGGCCGCCCCTTCACAGCTATCGATTTCTCCCATCAGGGACCTGCCTTTGTTACTTGGCATAGGTACCATTTGCTGTTGCTGGAGAGAGACCTGCAGGTTAGCTGAACAGCTTTCCCTTTCCTCATGCAGCTTCTCTCTTTTGCTATGTGACTTTGTCGAGCCAGCCAAGGGTAAGTTATTTCCTAGAACAGACTCTTACCCAAGCTCCCAGGAGTCTTTGCTCATTGTTCCTTTTTTGTTTAAAGTTAAATTAGTGCTTTCAAGACACTAAGGATGGAACAGTTTCTCACCGTGAACAGTGATGTGAAGGTTATCACCGTAATTTTTTTTTATTTCCACAACTAAGCACAGAAGACATGTATTAAGAGTATTTATTAATAAAATCAAAGCAACACCTACACTTAAAACTTGGTAACAGTTGTCTGCAGATATTGAAGATACCCTCCTAAAGAAAGCAACTCTGAATATTAACCTCTTTAAATGTGTCATATATACATTTAATACATGCATGTATTTAACAGTACATCTTTTAGAGGGATTAATGTTAACACGGCAGATAGTCGTTGAAGCATTGACTCGTCTTCATTTGAATTACTTTTACATTGGCAACGGTACTGTATTTCAGCCTTGCAGATCTCTAATGAAAATGATTGGTATCAAAATAGCTGCAGGATCTTGCCTGTGTGAAATCATATTTTAACAAGCAAGCATAAGCAAATGCACTGTTTCTCTATTTTAAGACAAGTTCAGATTCTTCTCCAGGGCTAGCCTTGCTGGAATGAAAGCAAACCACAAACACAATTTTTTCTATTACCCACTTACATCACTCAGAAAGACTCTTTGTTCCCTAACACTTGATTCATCTCTGCTCCTGCTCTCCTGCCTGGTCTCTGCGTTGGTAGAAAGCCTAATATTGCCAAAAGAAGTATAGGCCAACACTAGTGTAACTATGACAATATCTTTCCTAGGACCGACTGATCTTTTGAAAGGAATTGGAGCAGCGCTGTGAAGTGTTTGTAATTGAAATGCGAAATGAAAAGCATAATATCCAGTGAATACTCAGTGAAACAACTTGCAGGAGTCCCTTTCTTTCTCTTTCCTTTGAAGGCCGATTCCCTGCTAATGCATTTTTGTCCATTGCAGCGATTGATGGGTAATGACTCCTTTGCACTGCCCTACTGGAACTTTGCCACTGGTAGAAATGAATGTGACATCTGCACAGACCAGCTCTTTGGAGCATCACAACCAGGTGACCTGGGGCTGATCAGCCAGAGCTCCAGATTCTCTCGGTGGCAAATCGTTTGTAACAGGTATGAGAATATCTAGGGCAAGCTCGCATACTGACCAAACCTTACTTTCATTGAGCACTGAGAGTGCAGGCTGCTCTCTCAGTGTGAGTGAGCAGCAGGAAAAGAGCCAAAATGCCTTTATTAAAACTGGGAATCAGGTCAGTTTGAGAATGGATGGTGCTGTAAAAATTTCCCTCCTGGTATTATGGAAGTATTTTGTTTTATGGTTTTTTTTGGGTACCCTTTTTTTTGGTTTATTCAACTGACTTATGGCTGCCAAAAATTTGAAGAGTTTGCACATTGGCAACTATCTTTTTAAAGAAGAAATGTCTGCATGTTTGTTCTCTGTAACAAACACGCCACTGATTTTGACAGCAGAAACTGAAAACTGTTTTGGCATATAAGAAGCTAATGAGAGGCTGAAAAATCTGTTCCTTTGTATTGGATGAGATCTTAACCCTGAAATATTTAGTGCAGTTTGAGAATTGACTTTGAAGTGGTTGAGATTTCATGAGAAGTAACATAGGACGGCCAGGAGCTTGCTGCCAGCTCTCTGTAGGCAGATACTGATTTGGGTGAGGGCAGGGCTTTGACGTGCAGGATTGGGGCGCTATGACATAAGATGATGCTGGTTACAACCCTCATAAAATATTCTTCTGTCTGCTCCAGGGCAGTGTGCTGTCAGTCAGATGGAGGTACCAAGAGTTCAGGACTTTTCCAAAGAGTCTCTTTTCCTGGTTACCTAAAGAACCTCTTGAAATTTTATCTTTAAATCTTGCACTTACTTTCTATCTAAGATATTTTTTTTCTTGAAAACTGAAGTGACTGAAATTTTGCCTTGCCAAGATTGAACTAAGAAGGGCTTTTGTTCTCTTCAGGAGTTTCTGAAAAATGCCATCTCACTTTATACTGAATAGCACATACTCAATAGATTTTTTTTTCATGAGTGTTACACTTTTTTTCCTCCTCCTTCTCTTTTTCTCTCCCTGATATAAAGGACTTGCTCCGCATTAGCTAGTAGACAAACCCTGCAACAGCAGGATGTTCTTTCTCCATGCCCTGAAAAAGAGGATTTAATGCATTGCAGTAGCTTTTCTTCAAAAGGGCATGAGGGATGGAAAGTGAAATGCTGCTTTCTTTCATTCCTTGCATTTGCTTAGCCCACCCCATAGTGGGACTTCCCTGTTTATTTCTCTCTTTGATAAGAGTTAAATAAAACAGTCCTTATTGGGGACCCACGTTTTTCCATTCAAAATTCAAGAGTCTTTTAGATTGTCCAGCAAAAACTCTTTTTCCAGAGCTCTCGGGAGAGGAGTAGGTGTGAATGGAGTCGTGCCGGCCTTTTTTAAAGCATGTCCTCTGTGTGTAGGATGAGCCTGGTGACTCTTGCTCAAATGACTGATGTTCCACAGAGGCTGTAGAGCCATGAAAAGCCATGGCACAGTGACAGTCCTGTGATATCTTCAGCTATCAAGCCACAGGAGGTGACCAAGATGCCTCAGGAGATGTCAGTCCCTAATCCTGTCACATGCACAGCCAAGATCTCTCTTGTACTATGGGAGAAAAACCCAACAAAGCTAGGCACCATCACCTTCTTCTAACTCGTGCCTCTTTCTTTTTCACTCTCAGCTTGGATGACTACAACCGCCTGGTCACGCTGTGCAATGGGAGTGATGAAGGGCCATTGCGAAGGAGGCTGCCCGAGGGCTCAAGCGAGCAGCTGCCCACGGCAGAAGATGTCAGCAAGTGTCTTTCCCTGCAGCAGTTCGACAGCCCCCCCTTTTTCCGCAATTCCAGTTTCAGTTTCAGGTTTGTCCCTTGACTCCTCCAGAACTGACTGGGTCATGTGTTTTCTTTATGTGCCCATTTGTCAGCAAAATATGGTTACTTTATGCTGCTTTTACCCATCCACAGGAATGCGCTGGAGGGCTTCAATAAACCAGATGGAGCCCTTAACTCACCAATGCTGAGCCTCCATAATTTGGTTCACTCTTTCCTGAACGGGACCAGTGTTCTCCCTCATGCAGCTGCCAACGATCCCATCTTTGTGGTACGTCTTTTCCCCCCAGCGTGAGTGGCAGTGGCTCAAAGGCAGCTCTCTCACTAGAGATTTGCAAAGCAGAAGTAAAGTGAATTCCCTAAAAATAAATCCTTTAACTAGAAAAGGAGATTTTTTTCTTGTCTTGAATATTGCCATGCCTGCATAATGGTAAAATAAAAACTCTCAAGGGCGATTTGTGAAATATAAAATAAGTTTTAGCGAGAAGACCTGCCATTCCAAGCCACATTGCCCTGAATCCTTTCAGTAGGTAATATCTAAATTTACTAGTTCTGACCAGACAATTTTACAGCAACAAGATGAACTGAAAGTGGGGTTTGCTATTTGTAGAGACGTAGATGGAGTAGTTTATTTCTTTGTTTAAAACTTCACAGGCTAAAAAGAAGCACATCCAATTTCAGGATCTCTTGGGGTACAGAAATAATGCGATTTCATTGGTGCATTGGTACAGTGCTGTGCTGCAATGAGCAGCACAAGCAGCAATGTGCAAATAAAACCCAACAATTCACTCTGCTTATATATCTTTCTCTCCAAATAAATTCATGCCAATTTCTTTTCCTTTTTTAATATTAAACCTGAGTGAGCATATAGGGAAATTCTAATGAAGTTAGTATCTTTCTTACCTTTATTTTAAGTTTGCAATTTTTTTAAATTAGTCCAAATACTATGCATTGGTGGTTCTCCAGCTTATTTCCTTAATAATTCTTGGATTCCTATGTGAAATCTTTCTTATGCAGTTAAATCTTCTTTTCACTATGCTGTAATTTTAGATGCAAGATTATTTTTCATGAGATATTTTATGTTTTCTAAGTTTTTACCTGGATGGTAGTTAAAAAATACAAGCACATCAGAAATTGATTTGAACTACTCCAGACTTTAATAGTTGTCTGAACTCAACTTGGAAACAACTTTCCTCTTTTAGTGCTTTATGGACCTATAGACTCATTGGGCAAGACCTCATCTAATTTGTGGGTACCTGGAGCAGTGGAACCAGTGCCACACTATCAAATGAGCATGAAAGAATAAAATTTTCCACAGTTTTCCACCTGTCTGCAAGAACAAGAGAGAGTAAAATATGTGTTAGTGGTACCTTCACCTGAATGAGCTCAGGGGGGCCTCACCTGCCCATTCACTGCCAGCTGATATTAAAATGGAGAAAGAACTTATTATGAACAAGCAGCAACAAGGACATATACAGCAAAATACCCTGTGCAGGAGATAAATTTACTTCATTCTCATGGGCTTTTCTGGTCTCCCATTATGTAAATTCCACCTAAATTGAACTACACTCTGCTCTCTTAAAAGCTGCTGCCACCTTAGGCAAGAGTGTTTTGAATGCTGTTGAGTTCAGAAAGAGCTTAATAACTTTATGTGCCCATGCCTGGATTTGCAGGTTCTTCATTCCTTTACTGATGCCATCTTTGATGAGTGGATGAAGCGGTTTAACCCTCCTGATAGAGCCTGGCCTGAGGAGCTGGCCCCTATTGGTCACAACAGGCTCTATAACATGGTCCCTTTTTTCCCTCCCGTGACCAACAATGAACTCTTCCAAACTGCGGAGCAGCTCGGATATACCTATGCCATAGACCTGCCAGGTACGTCTCAGAGATGTGGAGGCTGTTACAGGCCAAGAGATGAGATCTCACAGTTTCAATGACACAGGCATATGGAAAATTAGGCACCTTTCACAAAACGCTTGGGTCTATTCACCTGCTCACTAGCAATCACGTATTGTTGCACAGGTAGTTACAACTCACCAGGTAAACTATGATCACTGCAAGTGTGCATATCCTTAGTCTTCATTGCTGCAAAATGCATCAACTCAAACTGCTCCGGCATTGATGATAGTGCTCCTTTGGGGCTGAGGAGTCTTTAGTTTTGGTTCCTGCTCCCAGAACTGTTTATGCCTCTTACAGGATCCTTCTACCTGTCAGAACTCAGGCAATCTGCCAGGGAGCTTGTCTGGCTGATGCCAGTTATTACAAAACACCTGTTTTGCAGAGGGATCTGACTAATACCATACCATGAATCTCATTAGAGAACTCCTCCATTGATCTTTGGATACCTTGGAAAGATGCATCTTGGTGTTTTGTTATAAAATCCCAGTTTTAAAGATTTTCCATGCCCACATAATATGCCTTAGGATTTATCTGTTCATTTGAAACTACCTTTGCCACAAATCAGATAAATACAAAACCTAAGAAAACAAAGTATTTATGTACAGAATCCAGAATCTGCAGCACAAGTTACAGGTATTTGTTAAAGGCAGAAGTGTAAGAAATGCATGAAAGCTGTGCTTCAGCTGCTTTACCAAAGATTAAATCTAAGTGTTTTCTTTCTATACCTCAGTGTTCCTGTGAGAGGCAGTAGGTGCTTATCTTTCTGTTATAAACAGAAACATCATCTAAATGCTTACCAAGTGTCTGCGGTTTTAATCTGTGAAGACTATTTGAAGGTCTATACACTGCAAAATATTGAAACCCTGGTCCTCAGACTGCATTCGTGCAAGGGAGCCCTGACTTTGTGGAGACATGCTAGCTGCTTCTGCAGAGCTTTTCTCACGGGTGTCCCCAGAATTTCCCCTGAGGATTTAAAAGTTACTTTTTATGGAATTCAAGTTTGCCTTCCTCTGGACCTCTGTCCACCCTCCTACTTTGGAAATGCTGCTGCCCCTTGGGCATGAGGTACCCAGGGATGAAAATAGGCCGCTTGTGGTTCTGCTGCACCTCAGCTCCCACCTAAATAAATTGTTAGCTCACTGTGAATCAGCATATCTATACCCATCTGCATGGTCAGTGTTCAGACTATAAGATCATACATACAAACTCTTCTCTTTTATGTAAATATATAGCTTGCCAATTCTACTTCATGTAACCACATTAGAAATCAAAATATGTAAAACATTGCGGGCGCTTACTCAAGACATAGTGAAGTGGTAAACAATTCAATTTAAGACCTTAATGAACTTAGGCATGATTGCCCTCAACTCTTTTGTTGACAGAGAATACAGATCAGGTCTTACAACTTTTAATCACTTTTCTAGTCAGTGTGAGCCATCTGGATTTAAGCTCATATCTAAATACCTTCTAAGTATCTTAACCCCTTTGAGAGGTTTTTTTTTGAGTATTTAAGCAAATGTAGTTATTGCCATCTTAGTATATGTAGCATTTTTCAGAACAGGACAGCAGGCAGTTTTTTCTTTTGAAAGCATAAAACAAAACACAAAATGAAGTTATTCAGCTAAATGGAGCAGGGTTATTAAAAGAATGGACAACATTATCTTAGAAGACAGAAGTGATTCCTCAAGGAGTGGTTAAAAATCAGAGGATGTGATCTGGAGCTTGTTGGCACAACCACACCAAATAGTGTTTTTGGTTAAAAGGTTGACAACAGTTTGCCTACTGGATGAGGGAAAAACTGTGGATGTAGTCTTCTTGGACTTCAGTAAAGCCTTTGACACAGTTTCTCATAGCATTCTGCTACAGAAACTGTCAGCCTCTGGACTGGACAGGCAAACACTCTCATGGGTGGAAAACTGGTTGGATGGCCGGACCCAGAGAGTGGTGGGAAATGGTGTTAAATTCATTTGGAGGCCAGTCACAAGTCGGGCTGGGTCCAGCTCTGTTCAATGTCTTTATCAATGACCTGGATGACGGCATTGAGTGCACCCTTAGCTAGTTTGTGGATGACACTAAGCTGGGTGGAAGTGTTGATCTGCTGGAGGGTAGGGAGGCTCTGCAAAGGGATCTGAACAGGCTGAACCACTGGGCTGAGTCCAATGGCAAGAGGTTTAACAAGGCTAAATGCCGGGTCCTGCACTTGGGGCACAACAACCCTATGCAGAGCTACAGACTAGAAGTCTGTCTAGAAATGTGCCTGTAGGTGGGGGACCTGGGGGTGTTGGTTGACACCCGACTGAACATGAGCCAGCAGTGTGCCCAGGTGGCCAAGAAGGCCAATGGCATC
>WAAB01000341.1:29088-65908 GCA_013389865.1 Piaya cayana
ATATATTTGTAGAAGGATTTCTTATTATCCTTCACGGTCTTTGCCAACCTGAGTTCTAGTTTGGCCTTAGCCCCTCTGATTTTTTCCCTACACAATCTGACTTCCCTCCTGTAGTCCACCCAAGAGGCCTGCTCCCTCTTCCATAGCCTATAAATATTTCTCTTCTCCCTGATGTCCCTAGAGATCTCTCTACTCAAACTCAAACTTTCTCTACTCTCAAACTTTCTTAGTTTGCTTTATACTAAGAAAGTAAAGAATGCTATAAAATTTTTAGAACCTGGAAATCTATCTTCATAGACTCTAAATAGCAAAATTTATTTTTTTTTTTTTGAAATCTAGTGTTTTGGTCTAAAATGGGGAACACAGCTGTCTGCTCTAAACAAGTGGGTGTATTCCGAACTCTGCTGAAACGTATTCTTTGCAAATACTGTTATAAAATGAGCTAGTGTCTCTCAATTCAGAAACAGGCACATCTGGAAAGTAGCAGGATTTATCTGTCTTAGACACCTAGTTTGTGTACCCAGAAGTAGTTAATGCAGTTTCATTGGAGATCCTCAATGGTGCTATGCATTGTCTCTAGAAAGTCATGGGCTTCTTGCTGCTCCATCTATCTGCCAGCTACCCATAAATATCTTGGATGCAATATCAGCCATGACTCAATGAGCTCCACAACAGTGTCCACTGTCATTTGTGATATACAAGAAAATCCAAGGCATAACGAGTAAGACTAGAAGATGTAGGCAAAGGATATGGAACAGATCCAGTGGGCAGCTGAACCAAGCCTGCAGTACTCTTAGTGGCAACGATACCTCTATTTAGACAACAAAACCTCGTCTCATGATGAGATTCATTTTGCCCAAATCTAAGTTTATACTTGGTTAGGGTGGGATTCAGTTCACCCAAATTTAGAGAATTGATTCTGCTGCCTAAATATAGGTGTTCAATTTTATTTGAGGTTCTCCAGACCATCCCACTTAGTTGTCCACCTGCCAGTCTGGAAGGGTGTAGGGCCTCTGCAGGTCTCCTGTGCCATGTCTGCTGGCTCTGGGCAGATGTCTTGGCTAGTCTAAGCTGTTTGAAGTGACACCAGAGAGCAACACTTAGGCATCTGTACAAAATCATTAAGCTTAGAATCAAATCAACAGAAAAATTATGAGGAGATTGTATTGACAGTTTATAGACCCAGTATGAAATCTTAGACTCCGCTGCAAGAATTAGAATAAGACTCATTAAAATGAAGAAACAGATCAATTTCATTAGACAGATCCCAGATTTCTTAAAGAACAACATTGATTTACATTTTAAGACTCCTATATCCTGGGCTGTTTAAGTGAAAAAAAAATGTTCAATGGCTGCAAAAAAATACTACTGTTAAATGAACTCTTAATCTGGTTAAATCAGAACTAACAAGTAAATCAAAACAACAGTTGAGTATAATTTTAAAAATCATCTTACATATAGTGATATAGAGTTCTCGCCTTTTGCAAAAGAATAAATAAACCACTGCTTGAAATTTCATCCTTAGATGTCATGGCTTTTGACACTTCTACAATGTTCTTCACTTCTCTGGCAGATTTCAGGGGAAGATTGTTGGCACATAAATATAGCTGGGAAAAGAATGCTGTAGAATGAATGCCTCATACATGATTTTAAAGATTCATTTTACCTTATGATTCTCCAGTAGCTGACAATCATGGGATTAACATTGCTGGCCTGCAGAGAGCACTTTTCATTTTGCAGCCAAGAAACCATAAGACACGAGGCAGGTACTTACTTCAGATATTTATTGTAGTCTATCAGAGAATATCAAATCCCTGTTTTCAAACCACCAATATACATTGCCCTGATGGCATGAGTGAAGGGTGATGAGAATGAGAACAACACATGGTTTAGATTTGTTTAACACATCTTGGATAAAAATGAAGTGGACAATTTTAAGTCAGAGCAGTTATAGTTTTATTCTTTATATGGTAAAGCAATCTAACAAAACCAATACCGTAAAAATAACTAGAATGAATAAGGCATGTCAAAGTCTTCACTGAGGTGTCAAGTATATATATACATACAGTACTGAATATTAAGCAACAGTGTAAAAGATCACCCCACACTTTAGTATTGTTGTACTTATGAACTAATAAAGCAAGTGTCATCAGTATTGTTTGAGAGACAGACACTGATGATAAAAGCACAGATTCAAATGGTTAGTATCAAACTTGTTAGATACTCTTCTCCTGGTACTGGAGCTGATGGCAAACTCTCACTAGCTTCAGTGGAAGGAGGACCAGAGAGGCTGGGGAAGGTGTTTCTGATCCTCCATTGCATAGTCCTCACACAGTGTAAATTACATTGTCCAGATTGCTGTAACACTTTAAAACTTTGGATTGACAGGAGAAGTTACACTGGGGAGTCCTTATCCTTGGAAATAGTTACCTCAATAAAAATGATTACTTCTGATCACTTATTTTTAGTACCTAGATTAATGAACTGTGTGCGAACCAGCTACTATGGCACTGTGCATGTCTATAACGGTTTCTAAGCCAAAGATGGTCATGAATCATTCACACAGCTTATTATACTGTGATGCCAGACCAAGGATCCTGTGTACTGTCAATGGAGAGAAGCAGGAGCAACGTATAGTATGCATACCTACAACAGGGGGAGAGAATATGTTTCCCTATTTCTGTCTGTTGATAATGTGCACAGTTGAGATCTCATGGCATTGGGTGGCAGATAGTTTGACTCCCTCATTGTTTCCTTGATGTTGCACACCACAGTAGCTGCAACTGGATACCTATAGTAGATGGTCTGCCTATGACTGTGCGTTGTATCACTAAGACTTTCCTGACAAGCAATCCAATCTTTTTTTAGCTGACATATTGCTCTCTCTGCATAGAGAGCTAGTTAATTGTGGAGTCTACATTCTAAAGCTTTGCCAGTACAGTTATGGCAAGATTAATATAAAGGTCAATGCATCTTCTGTTTAACTGAGAAAAGTACCTTTATTTCCCATTATAAAGACAACCACAAAACCTGTTTTTCTTCCTAACATTTTTAACAGTGGTTTTGTGGAGATTCACTGGTAAAGAGTTTGCTATTATTTTAAAAAGAATATCCTAGAGATTTAATAATCAGAATTAAACTTTCATGTAATGATCAGAATTTTATGTAACGGTGTCTCAGCAAGAGCAACACTTTAGCTAGTAATCAGTGACAATCAATTAGACTTTCCAACTAGCCATTGCAAATTTAAAATATGCACATGAATAAATGGCGGAATATCACTATGAGAAAAATAAGTTGCTTTACCCTGTCATCAATGAAAATACGTATTCATTAATATATGTATACTATGATGCAGGGAAACTAACAAGGTACATAAAAAGCATTATGTGGATAACATTTGCAGGCAAAAGGCAAGGCAAATAAAATTAATCTTTAAGAATGCTAGTTATTGTCTCACTCTGTTACTGAATATTACAATCCTATCCTAAATCTCAAATGTGCTGTAAGCACTAAAAAAAGGATTTTTCAGTAGGCAGCAAAAGAAAGTATTGATTTAGAAAATAAAATATATGGCCTTTTTCAAATGCCTTTGTCTAGTAACATAATATTGCACCAGGAAAAATTGCCTTGGCTAAGCAGCAAGGTCTTCTAATACCTATATTTTAGGAAGATGCATTACAAAAAATGAGTTTAACAAGAAGTCATTCATTATCTGGTAGTAATTTTAAGGTACATGAAAGAAGCAGGCGCAGGACTACAAATATATATATGTGTGTGTGTGTAAATGACTGTTAATACAACCCTTCCAACAAAATATACCTGCAGTCAACCTTTTCTTACTAATGGACAGGAACACAGCAGTTTATGGGTAAACTCTTCTGTCATTTCCAAATATCACTTTCAACATCCTTGACATGACAAATTGTGAAAGAAACAAGCTTGAGAAACACAGAATTCATTATAAGTCTTGAGGGAAGAAATGATATTTACATTACTGATCACTGGTTTGTGAAAAACACATTAACTGTTGTGCACTGGACTTAGTATAAGACTTAAGGGGAAATGGAAAAGCAATGGGCTAAACAGTACTATCTGAGATGATTGTCTTGAAAATGTCAAATATTTCCCTTCTTTTTATCCACAGGGAAATCTGAATGCATTTCTACTAAACTTCTACTGATCTAAACTTTGTGGAGGAGAGAGTGTGGAAAGAAAAGATGTGATGAAAAAGACCCAGTGGCTTTGGGGTTAGTCCATTGGGTATTGCTGTGTCATGTCATTCTTGGGTGATGGACAGTGGCAGTATGATTATAAATCTGTAATTCAGTAAAGGGGAGGGGGGCAGATGATAACATTAGAAGTTCAGAGCCACTTTCTGTGGATTATGAATATATTTTTTAAAAAAACCCACCAAATAGGATGACAGTTTTGATATCAATATTTTACCCAATTCATTTTCGAAGAGCATGTTTTCACAAATATAGAAAAGTCATTATTTAACAGTTATTGTAGCCTGAAAGGGAGGAGGTAGGGGTTCTGAAAAGCTTGGTGAGCTTTTACAAGTTTTTTTTTTTTTAATTTTGTGTTCAAATAAAGCAAGAAATAATGAAATTCCTAGCAGTAGAGCCCTGGAATACTGTGAACAACATGCAATTGAAGTTGCTGATTTTATCTGGATATTTGTCTTTTGTAGTAGCAGCAGATGTTGCCAAATAATATCTGCAGTCTCACTCTTTTCCACAGCTTTTTCAGAAAATTGCAACAACATTTGTAGACAGAAGCTATAATAATCTCTAAAGCAGAAGACCCTGCTTGGGATTCTCCTTGTTAGGTCTGTGTCAAGGATTGTGGTAAATGTAATTCTTCCAATACTCTTTTATAGCATATGCACCTGAAATTTGCAGACTTGTGACTGTTTATAGAAATGCATGTATGTGTGTAAATAAATGTATATAGTGGGAGAGAGATGCACGCTCACAAACACTGTGTAAGTGTGCGATTCTCAGAAATACAAAAAGGAAAACAAAGTGGAAAAACAGGAGCTTTACAGCTAGGGCTTTTTGTTTCTGCAGCATTTCAAGTACCATCCCCCCAAAATTAAGCTGGGGAAAGAGAAAGGTTTTCCTCATTATGAAGTCCCAAGAGGTGTCTGGGATACAGAGGAAGTTGCACTTAATTATTTTCAGATTTTAAAAAGTTATTTTCTGTCATAACAATTGGGTATTTTGCATGAGGTGTGTTAGTGGTTTGTTAGCATTAACCTGCGTATATTGACTTTGCTGTCTCTACTGACCTCTTAGGAGACATGTATTTTCCTTTCATTGATGCAGTAAGGGCTGAGACTGACAAATCACTAAGTGCATGAATGATTATACCTGAAGGGTATCTTTATTGCAGTTCTCATTCTTGAGGCACTGTATTTATCTGATTTCCACCCTTTGGTGATGTACACCTTACTCCTCGCTAACTCTCTGAGCTGGCTTGAGCCCTGCACAATGCTTTCACCAGGCTTGCAAAGGCATTTGGGCTTTCAGAAGAGACCTAGTTGAGCTTCATCCTTTGTGCATACGCACATTGAAGGCAGTTGCGTTGTGTGTTTGTAGCTAGGGCAGCTGACAGGTTCAAATGTCTTATAAGGAAGAGTATAAACATAACAGCATTGGGCAGCATTCAGAACAAGGAATGCAAGTTGGTTGTACGTCTAGTTATAACAGGCTCGGTTTGGCCCAGAAATGAAGTCATTATATTATATTATGACTTCTCAAGATGGTATCCCTCTCCTAGCTCCCCACTCCAGCACTGGCATGAAGAAGAGACACCATTGTGCCAACAAGGAGAAAGACAAGAGAAAGTCTGGGCAAAGTCTGGATCCCCCCCAAGTCTCACCACTGGCATCTACCTCCAGGCACTTAAGTGAAGCACCTTCATGACAGGTCTTGTCACCCCTGGCTGCCTATGTAGGGAAGAAGGTTAAGCCCTTTCCTAGATACAGAGGAGCTTGTCTCTTTTGACTAACTGCAGAGATCTAGAAAGACAACACTGCTAAGCAATGTGCTCCCTGTGGGATGACTCTAGGCCCTAAGACACAGCTGGTTTTTGTGAAGCTGGATGAGATGAGAGGAAAAGGAGTCAGTGGGAAAGGATTGTAAGCCTGAGAGAATGCAGAGATTGACCGTCAGGAAGGTCTCAGTGCTCTTGGCATTGTCACTGCCTCTTGCTTCCAAGCTCTAAGTCTACAAGTGGACTAAAAGTGCATTTACAGCTAATAGAGCAGAACTTTCATAGTTTGTCTATTGTAGTTAGTAATCATAAGGCTGCATATGATTGCAGTGGAAAGAAAAATCTAGGTTTGCATCCGAAGTGATTATTATAAAAGGCTATGTACAGAAATAATTTCAATTGCATTAGCCCTACAGAAAGCAATTTAAGGCATTTTACACAAAAAGTACGGGGCTCTGTGAAACCTATTTCACAAATGTATCAAAATGATTCCATAATTTTTTCTCTTCCTGTCCATAATACATTACTTCTCTGAAGTTACAAAGCCATAAAGAATCTTTCCCTTAAAAGTTCAAGCTCTGTCTTGCTACACTACTATATTTATATATACACACTGCCATATGCTACTAAATACTGTATCTCCGTAAGCAGCATTTGGTGATGGGAGAACATGGGAATTTTTTTTTACTTCAGTTTTGATCGGGCCTCTCCCAAAACCACACCTGTGCCATGTAGTTTCAGGTATAATCTATAAACAGTATCGATAGCTTTTTTTTTTTGTGTGTGTCAAATTAGGCTGAATTGCTAAAATTGGATCTATAGAAAAGCAAGTTTAATGTTTAATGAGATCTTTTTTCAACCTAACCCTATTTCTGTGTAAACACAAATTTATTCTAAACTTGACTTGAATTCAAATATCACTCCCATCAATTCACATTTAACTGTGTTAAATACTAATCTAGAAATACAGCATCAAAACTGGAGATAACAATCTGCATGCTTTCAAGCAATTTTCATACGTCTGGAGCTGTAAAAGTTTAACAAGCAAGTATAAATGTCAATTGATACCCAAATCAAGACATCTGACCTACTTAAATAACACTCTTTCTTTGAATTTGTTAAATGTAACAAAATTACTAGTGGAAATAAAATTATACTGCTCATCAAAAATCCATAGCAACCTACAATGAGCCAGTACATAAGTGTCCATAAATTTATGTAGTTTGACACCCCTAAACATCTGAATGCAAATCCTCCATTGGTAAATTTGTGTTCAGATCAGGTAGAAGTAGAAAAGAAGCTTCAGAATATTTTGGAAATGCAAGTGTTCCCTTCTTCCCCTTCAAGTACATGCACACATTCTCAAATTATTTACGAAATATTCATGCAGCCTCAAACTCAACTAATAATATAAAGCTGAAATCTGAAGTACTTCAACTTGTCTTTGGGCAGGTTTTTAAGAAATATTACTCTGTAGCTCTTAGAAGCAGACTGAGATTGACTGACTACTCAAAATTAGTCTGCATTATTTAAAAACTGAAACAGTACATCTGTAATTATGTTACATGCATATAATCTAATATACACACAGCTAATGTAAAAATAAATTGAATGAAGCCCAGAATGTTAAACTAAAATAAAAGGGAAGAAAATATCTAACAACAAACCTCAAACCAATCAGTTACAGAACTGATGTGAAATGTTACATGTTATTGTTATTTGTTCAGTTAATATTGCTATAGAAAAGCCTTTTTTTTTTTCTGCTGTTGGTCTTGCTGGCTCATCAGTATAGCAGAGGATACAAGACACAAATTCTATTCTATACTTACAAGGAAGAAACAGAATTTTACTGCAATTGAATGAATGAATGAATGAACCAGAATGTAGTCTATAAACTTTAATAATACACTAGGTTGAAAAAAAGAGTCATTAGGATTTTGGTCAGATGGTCAAGAACATACACCTGCAGAACATGTTTAGAACAGGGAATAAAACCTAAAGGTAGGGTTTGCTAAAACCTGGAGAAAACCACAAAATAAGTGGACCAAATGTCTTTGTTGCTACATCCTTTATCTGCAAAGAGAAGCATTAAGTGCTACTAAAGGCACAAAGATAGAAGGAAGGGAGACAAAAGATCTAGTGAGCTAAAAAAGACTGAAAAGACAGCTCAGCCTGGAGAAAATGGTCATAGGTTTGCTGGTGATTCAAAGACAGATGGGACATGTGGCAGGCAGGAGGAGAGACAGACAAGAAACTTTAGTTAGAATTGTTTATCATTAGGAAGCACAGATTTGCCAAAAAGGAATACATTTAAATTAATGAAATTTTAATTTTGGAAGATTTTCAGACCCAGGATGATACTTACAGGTGAGAAGTGAGGAAGAAAGAGTACAGCCCACTTGTAACATTGTGGTTGGGGTATTTAGTGGAATGTCAGAGACCTCTGTGAAACCTTGGATAAGTAACTGAAATTTAGGCTTTCTCCAAAGCCTCCATGTGTGACCTCTTCATGTTTGGGAAGAAAACTCATCAGACGTGTAATGGAATCAAATAATTTCTGTGAAAGATGTGAAAGACTGTTGTGCCCAAATAATGCATATTTTTAGGAAAAAAGGACTACTCACACAAAGACTTGTTTTAGGTAGCAAGTTTTTCCTCATATGCTGAAAGATATAGAATTAACCAGTGCACCTGGAACTAAGAGAGAAAGAAAGCTTGCAGCAAACTACAGAAATATCACTGACTTGGGAAGTGGTATTTGGGCCTTTGCTACGTGCACAAGTAGATGGTTATAATCAGATTGCACAGAAAATTCACTGAAAGTAGATTGAAATGAAGAGCTGGACAGTTGTGAGGAGCATCAGCTCTCCTTTGTGTGATTTGCAGTCACCTTTATTGTTAAGCCCTGTGACCACACATTTGCTAGGTCTCACTGTGAAATCACTGATCCCCTCACTCTCTACTTAGTTGTCTCTCTACCTGTCTTGGAAGAATGATCTCGTCCACGGGCAGGGAGAACTTGCATGCCTGGGAAGATCCTTATTTCCAGTGATCAGTGTGGGAGCTCAGCAGAATACTGGAGAGGTATAAAAGCAGCTCTAGGAGTTGAGGGCAACAGAACTGTCTAAACAGCTGGCCTTTCATTTTGCAGAAGGTAGATTTCTTTCCAACTTACTCTACACTTGGAACTGAAAGTCATGTACTTTGTATTTTCTTCAAGGAGAGATTTGTCTTCCCTGGAAATTTGTCTTTGAAGGGTCTTCAGAGATACTGATAGATGGTACCTCACAATATCTAAGATAAATTGGTGCCATTCTGTGCCTTTTTTTTGTTAATGATGAATAGGGATACTCCATTTCCCTAGTCCCTCTCAAGAAAAAAGACAACTTTTGCTAATGCAACTGTTCCTATTTAAATGAACAAATTACATCACTGGATGCTGCCTCGTGCTTAAAGTCTCAAGGCTCAGAATAAAGGAGAAAAAGCAATAATATTTTTTTTTAATCCACTGTGCCATGAGACAAAAGCCTTTCATGCATGTTATACTGTTAAGTAACAATGCTATGTAACTAAAAATAAAGGTGAAATGAGAGCTGATTGAAATACTGACTAATTTTCTTGAAACAGCTTGATATAACTGTGTTGACTTTAAACTATGGACAAACCTCTGTGACTTTCTTCAACTTTCAAACAGACCAGAGACCTCAGCAGTGGGGAAGCTGGTCAAAGAAACTGTGACTGCTTTGGAGTAAAGTTTGGGAACTTACAGGTGAAGATGACAATGTCACCTCTGGATAATTCTTGCTATTTTAGTGAGTCAAACCCAAATAAAATACGAACAGCTCCCAGAAAAGAAGCGCTTTACTCCCCCTGCGTATAGTAAAAATCTTGGTTAATGACAAAGTTCTCATTTGCTTTGTTACTGTGACAAGATTTCACACAGGTGCAGTGCACAGGTTTTTTATATGACCACATGTGATGCACGATAAGAAATGCAAACTATGTAGTCAGTTTTAGAAAAGGTGGTGAGTACTGTGAGTGAACATGTTACATTGGCAAATTAGACTCAAGTGATTGTGTTGATCAGAAGATTTGAATGAGTTAGACTGTTTGAAAATGTTCTGACTGAGTTAATCTGAGACCTTAGATCTTTTGTTTGGTGTTAGAAGTTTGCTTCAAAATTCTTTGTTCTCCTATGCTTTTTAACAGATGAGAAAATGGCTAATATATTGTTTATCTTTCATGTCCTCTATTATAGTGGTACTCTGGTCTTTATCGCTGTGTCATCAACAAAGGGTCATAATCACACATGTTAATATGATCCTCACAGTCCACGTGAGTAGCTGTAATGGAAACATTGCCCTGCTCAGTACATTATGATTACTTGCCCTAATTTTCTTGGAAGTACAGATTGTTTTTTGACAACATGTTCTCAGCCTCACAGTTAAGTGTTAGCCTTTGACTGCTGAATTTCTCTTTGAAATTAGGGGTTTTGCCGTTCTGTGTGATGTTCCACTTGTTAACTCTATTCATGCCCATCCAGCAGGTTTGAACATTTACGGGGTAATACAGTAAACATAACTTCGTAGTCTTTGAAATGTGGTTTTCTTCTTAATATCTGAAGTTTGTTCAGATATTTGTTTCCATAATGAAATTTGCAGAAACCTGATTTTCCCAGGAGAATAGTTAAAAAAAATTCTGTACTCAGTTTCAATGGATTATCTTTGGAAGTAAATTAAAAACAAAACCCACAACTTGCATCGGTGCTGCAATTTATTTTTCATGTTGAAGTAATAAAATAGTCTCAGTGAATAAGGATAGTTACATTTGATAATGATTCAGAGTTGATTAGTAAACTGAAGGCAACTGCTACCTGCTGAGACACTGCATGCAAAGTCCACCTCCCAAGAACACCTCTAGCTCACAGCCATTTTGCATGGAAGCAGCTCAAACTGGTTCACACAGCTGTGGGAATCAGTCTTCCTAAAAAAACTGTAGAACTGGGATAATTTTTTAAGTGAGACTTGGATTATGGCAGCTTTCTATGGGCAGAACTCCTAGGCAACTGGGATTCATCAGCCTTTACCAGAACTGAGGCACAGGTTCCTTTGTTCTCCCTCTTTAGCAGAAAATATTTACTCCTTTCTTTCAATTCATTCTGATTGCCTTTTTATCCTAAGTTTAGTTAGAATTCAGGTAGTCTGCCCTGCAGTTACAGTAGTGTAAGTAGAAGTCATCAGTAGAAAAATCTGCAGTACAGTAATGCTAAACATTTGGGGACAATGTAAAATCAATGCAATTAATACTAAAGTGGAAAACCTCACAGGTTTTTACAGCACTAATTTTGTTATTCATTAAATCTAATTTTTTAAGAGCTTCCACTGTAAAAGGACATAAAATGGCAAGAACTTCTGAATTGAGAAGCATAAAGAGTTCATAAAATTGGAGGATTTTTTCCTTAGGACTTAGGTCCTCTTTCTTCAACAGGTTATTGTCTTCTTTTTTATTTCTTACTTTACCATGTGCTAACAGAACATATTTAAATAGTGGCACACCAAAAAATTACCTTAGAAAGAGAGTTAATAGATGTAAGAGATACGCAAATAGAAGCATTGGAAATTATGTAGATTCTTGCACTTATGAACACAAATGCTCTTTCTTTTCTTTCCTTCATTCCCAATTTCATTTGCTCTGTAGATTTAATAGCTCTCTTAATATCAGAAAAATGCAATGTATGAAGAGAGCGTTCAGTCTTTAGACTATTCAAGAAATGTATGCCTAATACCTCACACAAAGGCATCTCCATCTCCTGATTAGATATCACCATGCATAGTAGGAAAATAAGAGGATAAATAATATGGAAGACATAAATTTCTAGCAGAACACACGCAAGACAATCACATTTTGGCAATGATTTGTCTGTTTTGTTGTTTCATTGGCAGTTTGTAAAATTCAGTCCAAGTAGATCAGGGCACCTCCTGTGAACAACCCAAGAGACAACAGCCTTCAGTAAGCCCCCTAGTTCTTAAGCACACCTCTTAGTCCTTGCCCACATAAGTCCCTGGAGGTCTAAAAATGGATGAGAGTGCCTCGGATGCCCAGTCTGGCTGCACCAGCTGAAAATCATCATCAAATTACCAAAATTTAGGCCAAATCTAACAGAAAGGCCCTAGGAGTCCATCAGCTCCTTAGACAGAAGTGAGGAGCCAGAACAGAGGATCTGCCTCAGAGGACTTTGTTGCCTGTCAGTAAGCTTCCAGATCCAGAATAATCAGATGGAAATAGTATCAATTACCACTGAACAATCACAAAGTAGGAAAAATCAAAACTATGGTTAGCTTACCCTGAAATAAAGTTGCTGAGGAGAAGAAACATAGAAAGGGTGTGTATATGGGTAGAAAGAGCTGGACAGGAGGGAGCTTTAAAAGGGTCTTCTTGTAGAAAGCTGCATATGCAAATTTAGGAAAAAAAATCAAAGAAAATATCTTCTGCTTGGTAACTGCTCTACCAGGGCCAACGAAAAAGTTTGTAAAGAATGGCTTGAGCTATGCTCTTCAACTTTCTCAAGGCATTGGATGCTGAATCATGAGATCTGCTATAGAGTGAACCACTGTAGCAGCAGGAAGAACTGCTACAGCCGACGTAAGACATGCGTGATTTGAACACCTAGCCAGCAAGTCCTGCACACTAGGCTGGATCAAGAAGAATAGATCATCATACTTCGAAGTAAACAAAAAATGGGAAAAAAAAGAACGGTATAGAAGTGGCTCAAAACATATGCTTTTTTAAAAATTAGATATACTATATAGATAGTTTGTAAATACTTTTTTGGTAAAAGTGCTTAAGTATACTATATCCTAATGTGCTGTGTGTTTTCTACTTTAATATCATGCCTAAATCGATAGCTAATTATAATTTGACAAGAAAAAGAGATTGCAATGGATATGGTCTACCTGCTCTGCTATTAGATTATAATGTGGTTGGCTGGCTTTACAGTGTTTCCACAATCTGTCTCTACCATTTCCAGAGTCACTGTAAGAGTCAGGAAATGAATTTCTGGAAAATAGATTCAACACCATGCAGAACTGTCACAAAAGCCCTTTGTCTATGGGTGGTGGAGAAGGGAAGGTTTTGATGCCTAATTGTTGACACTCGTTTGTCCAGCACTTCAACAGCTTCCACCTCCAGTCTTAAAACCAGATGTACATTAGCAAAACTCTCTCCAGGACCATGGTCACTTAGGCAATGGTTGTTAAAGCAATGTATCCTTGAAGAATCTGAGAGCACAATTGCCATCACAAATAACATCCGTGTCCTTCTCGAGGCCTATCACACGAAATTGTATGCTCCCCACAAATGCATACAAGAGATCTTTTCTCCCCCACCCTGCAAACCTGTTAAGAAACGGACAACTGGATCTGTAAAAAAAGTCTCTTCTTTGATTTTTGTGCTCACTGGTCATTAAAGGGTTACTTTTCAGAGCAGCACAAAAAAAGAAGAGCTGGTTGACCAAAGATTTTTTTTTCTTACAAAGAAGTGTCAACCCTGAGCTTGTAATTAAGAAGTTAAAATCTGTGATTTATATATTTTTATATATATAAAAATAGATGATCATACTAAGACTAAAAAAGTGAAAGAAATCTCCATGTTGGTACTATATATTTGTTTGTTCTGAAATTTTGCAGAAGAAATCCTTGTGATACAGAAATTAACAGACATGAAAGATGTAGTTAGGTATGGAACACACTATTGATCCAATTGCTGTTAGTCCATCAGAGAATTATTATCTTGGTAGGATAATGAACATGGTAGCAGAAAAACCTGACTGATGTCAGAAAAAGTGACAAAACGAAAGAAATTATATCACAAGAGATTATTTTCTGTCCAGAACCTTGAAGGGAGATTTGTCAGGAGTGTTGTTTAGCTGTACCACCATGGCTGATGGTGAGCTAAGTGGAAATCTGTGCCAATTGCATAACATGGATAAATACTAAAAGAAGCTAGGTGAGATCATGCTACTACTCAATTTTTTACTGGGCATAAAGATTTAAATCCTAACCAACTTTAACATGATATTCTGAAGCTAGTGGAGTTACTATTATACTAAAAGATAAAGTTATTTTTCAGCTGTTCTACCTTAATACCAATCTGATGTGGTTGGCAGATGGAGTGCAAGACATTCACCATTGAGACATACTTTTGTGTTGGAAAATATCCAGATTTCCTCCCTATGGCATTGATCATTTTGATGACCTGAATCATCCTACAGAAGTTCCTATAGGAAACCTGGCTGTCAGTGAAGAATAGTTGCTTTTTTTGTTCCTTTCTTGACTGTTTTTGTTTCCTTGATATTCTGTTGAAATGCAGCAGCCTAGAGTCAGGCTTTATTCAGAAAGAAAACGTAGTTTCTTAGTTTCTTCCCCCCTCCTTTTTTTTCTTGTTAGGGAAAAACACACACTGTAAGATTCTTTTTTACATTTGCAGCATAAAAGGAAATGAAGCTCAGAAAGTCTCCTGTAATAAAGGTTTGAGAAAGAATTCTCTCAAGAGTGGATATTGTCATCAGAGATATCTGAAAAAAGCAGGAAGCAGTTCAGTCTGGTGTCTGGTATTCTTTGGAAAAACAAAAAAGGGAAGCAGATTGCAGTACTGCTCTCTTCTTGTAGAAAACTGCAAGTGTTTGTGGCATGGTCCATAGTCCAAGAGTATAAGAAAAGATGAAAGTTGGCTGTTTCTGTAGCTAAAACACAGTTTCTCTGACCAGATCCAGGATTATCTCCACTGTCTCTGCAGTATGAGACTAATGAAGATGATAAGCAACATCTGCAGTGACCAGCCAGGCTGTGTGGCTGAAGCCTCCACCTCCCTCCTGTCAGAGTCGACTGATGGTGCTTCAGTTGTGACAAAATCAAACTCAGTGGGACAGATGTCATCTGTACAGCCGCTTCCGCTGCCCGAGCCACTGGTTTCATCACCTGGCACAAAGGAACAAGGGGAACAACATGAGGGCCATGAGTTACAGCATTCATCCTTTTACTCTGTTCCAGCCAGAACCCTGGTGGGATAAACATATTGGAAACGGGGAAGTGTTTGTTGTGCTTTCATTCAGTAAATCATCCAAATCAAAGCTACCGTGATTTCACTAGGTGCTGAAATGCCTTTACTGAAAAATGAGTGGACTGTTGGCATTATGGAAAGCCCTCAGTGTCTTGATGCATCTGACATGAAGGTGAGCAAGAGAAGCAAAAGGAACAAATACATAACTGGAATTTCATGGGTTAGAAAAAGACTTTTTAAAAAGAGCACAAAGACCAAAGAAAGATATTCTAAAGGAAGAGATTTGTAAATCCATTAAAAATTATACTTATTTCATGACAAATAATGGTTTCTTACTTGTATCCTGGAAGTTGACATCATTTCCATTGTATGCATTCTTCAGTTTGTTAGTCATGACACGCAAGGCCATGATTTGTTGTCGAATGAAGGTGTCTGGCCTTGTGATGTCCACATCTACTTCTGGATTGTTGATCTGGTTGGTTAAGCCATCATTCATAATCTCAGGCAAATATCTATATAGCAGGATGATTAATTTAAAATGCAAAAAGTTTCAGAAATAAAAGACTGTACAGTAAATACTGTGCTAAGCAATTTGATGCTGATAACAATTACACAATTCCTAGACAGCTCCAGTGAAACTCTTTTAAAAATATGTTTTTAATTTTACAAACTCTAGAGGCTCTTTTTAGTAGCTCTGCTGTGTGGAGCTCTCCAACCTCCTAACTCTCCACATAAGCTTCTCAGCAATTGCACTGGCTCTATGAACTACAGAAGAGGTTTGCCAGCCAGCAGTAAGTCACTGTATGTTCAGATCGTCTACTGTTATGAATGGCTGAAGACTAAATAAAGCATCCAACCGTGTATGCTTCTATTTTTATTTCTTTCTACTTAAAAACTATGAACTTCTCTGTTATATACAGTGTATTTGTTGTTTGGTGATAGTTTAGAGGGCTATCTTGAGACATTGTGGTTCTCCTTGCTTAAAGGAAGTATTCAATTAATTTTCTTCTCCAGTTCCTCCTTGCATCCTCTTTTTGACCACCATGAGCAATATCTCCAGTCTATCTGACATCTGGGCCCACAAACAGCATTGTGACTTTTCTAGATTCCAGTGTCATCTTTGGTTTGGTCCTTATTCTTTACAAACAGGCTATACTTGTATCTCCCATGTGCTTTGTATGTCACACACTTAAGGAGTGGCATTTCTTATCCATCCACACATCTTACTTTTTTATTTAGCCTCTTAGCTTATCATTTCTTTATTACTGCAGGATTCCTTCCTCTGACCTTGGCAAATGCAGTATTAAGCTGCTCACAGGCAGCAAGTGTGCAGGTATCTCTCCCCTACAAAAATCAGCCTATGCCTCCAATCATCCTATGGTAAAAGTCTTCATGGTCTTTTGTTAAATATGCACACTTTGTCCCCTGCTGGTCTTTGTCCTCAGGAAACTCTCCTTTAGGCTTCTGCAAAGCTACCTCTTTTCCTATTTTGGATCTCTGTTAAAAAATATCTGTGCATTTTACAGCTGCTAGGCTGATAAGGGGCTGGGATTATTTCTCAGTGCTGGCATAGTATCCTGAAAAAACGGTCTATCACTGCTTCCCTGGTCTCTCTTTTCTGTCTTTATTTACTTACTATCTTTGTCTCATATTTAGACTGCAAGGGATTTGGGGCAGATCTACCCTTTGTTCATGTTCCTTATTAGTAGATGATCTGTTTTGTAATTAGTTTGCATACCAGGCTATTCTACTGAAATCTGCGTGGGACTCCTTGTGTGGACACGTTCTCAGCCAGTAATAATAGCACAGCCTAGCTTACTAACAGCAGACTTTCATGATGCCTCATACCAAATACAGTTTAAGAGTATTTTACTTCACTCTCACTTGTGCCAGCCTAACTCTCTGTCAATATTCAAATTTGGGGCTGGTGCCAGTGCATACTGGTCTGGAATATAATTTTTTCCCTTAAAAGTAGATATGAAAGTAAAGGAGAATGAAGGACTTTCTCTGCTAAAGTCCTGTTAAGGGAGGACAACTTCTTCTATTGCTTCTGGAGGTTCACACAATGATGACTGCTTTGCTGCACCTGGGAAGGTTTTAGTTTCATCGTAACAGGTACTTGCTCTGCAAGATGAGACTCATTTGTTATCAGTGGCCTTTGAAAACTTACATGAGAAAAATCCTGGGGGAATGCGAACATATAAGAACAAAACATGACTGCCAAAAATATCCAGCCTCAAACTGTGTGTCCTGTTGTTTCACTAGTACCATAAAAAGAAATAACAATGCTGCAGGGATCCCATCTAGACCCCTATGGTACAGGCTTAACTATGGTGAGAACACAGAGCCACTTCCCCTTGTACAGAGGACTACAGACCACCGCGTTATGAATTACCGAAGATACAAATTGGAAATAATTCTGCAGAGCTGCCTGGAGGCAGCAGGATGGAGACCTTGGCACGCAGGCAAGCTCTGGGCTGCAAAGGAACAGCACCTCCATCTGTCACACGTCTCTACAAATGAAATGGCTGCTGTAGATAAATTACTCAGCCTTGAAGTAAATCAGTGATTTCAAGGTGCAGTTGATTAAAAAAAGTAAGAATGTAAGAACTGCCCTACCAGCTCAGAGGGGATGTCCATCTTGCCTGGTATCTTGTCCATGACAATGGCCATAGATGTTAGAAGCTAGAAATGATTTGAAATCACTGAGCATTCATGTGGATTGCTTTCCTTTTTTATGAAGGGTTAGCTGCTGTTTATTACAAGCCATCCATGAGAAGCTATGGCTAGGTCTGAATGGCAGTTCACAGGTTTTCTTTGGCTGATTTATGTTTGATTTCATCTTGTCTTATCATCAATAAAAAAAGAAAAATGTACTGACTTCTTAGTAAGCTATTCATATGGTGAGAATATGAGTTAGTTCAGAGTTTTAAAGCAGTTAGAGTCCTCTGGTTTGTGCTTTTTTATCAAGGTTTATATTCTGCACTGTGATCAGTGTGGATCTAGTGTCCTTCTGAAAAACATCTAACTTTAAAAGGGCCAGCCCATTCAGGTGTAGGAAGTGATTTAGTCAATCTATCACATTCTCCCTTTCCACCCCCACCCACCAATGTCTGCCTTGGGATCTCATAATCCCCAAAGTATTTGTGGCATGAAGGGCTTAACCTCTCAGGAAAATGGTCTAATGCACCTCACCTAAATGTATAAGGGAGCCAGGCTTGATTGGGGTCACAAGAAATTAATTACCTTGTGATAGCTTAAAGGTTGGGTGCCATAAGGTTACAGGAGAACCAGGGACTCGAGCCCAGCATTGGTTTATGAAAGGCAGGTTCTGCCAAACTAAGCTTATCTCCTTCTATGAACAAGTGACTCATTCATAGAATCATAGAATCATAGAATCACCAGGCTGGAAGAGACCCATCGGATCATCGAGTCCAACCTTTCCTATCAAAACTATTCAGTGTGTGAGGGAAAGGCTGTGGATGTTGTCTAGCTAGACCTTAGTAAAACCTTCGACACTTTTTCCCACAGCATTCTCCTGTTGGCCTGGACAAAGTGACTGTTCATAGCTTGGACAGATATACTTTTTGATGGGTAAAACATTTGCTGGATGGCCAGGCCCAAAGAATTGTAGTGAATGGAGTTAAATCCAGTTGGTGGTCAGTCACAAATGATATTCCCCAGGTCACAGTGTTGGGGCTAGTTCTGTTCAGTATCTTTATCACTGATTTGGATGAAGGGATTGAGTGTAGCCTCAGTAAGTTTGCAGATGACAAGAAGTTGGGCAGGAGTGTTGATCTGCTTGAGGATAGGAAGGTTTTAGAGAGGGATCTGGACAGGCTGGATTGATAAGCAGAGGCCAATTGTATGAGATTCGACGAGGCCAAGTGTCAGATGCTGTACTTGGCCTATAACAAACCAATGCAACACTTCAGGTTTGGGGAAAAGTGGCTGGAGACTGCCAGATGGAAAAAGACCTGGGGATATTGGTCAATAGTTGGCTGAATGTGAGCCACCAGTGTGCCCAGGTGGCCAAGAAGGCCAATAGCATCCTGGCTTGTATGAGAAATAGTGTGGCCAGCAGGACTAGGGAATGATTATCCCTGTTCATTCAGCACTGGTGAAACTGCACCTCAAACACTGTTCAGTTTTGGGCCCCTCACTAAGGATGATCTTAGAGGTCTTTTCCAATCTTAATGATTCTATGATTCTACAAAAGATATTAAGGTGCTGGAGTGTGTGTAAAGAAGGACTATGAAGCTGGCAAGGGGTCTGGAGCACAAGTTTCAAGAGGAGCAGCTGAAGGAGCTGGGATTGTTTAGTCTGGAGCTTTTCTTGAGGCTGAGGTGAGACCTTATCACTCTCTACAACTACTTGAAAGGAGGTTGTCATGAGGTGGGTGTTGACCTCTTCTCCCAAGTAACAAGATGAGAGGAAATGGCTTCAAGTTGTGCCAGTAGAAGTTTAGACTGGATATTAGGAAAATATTCTTCACCAAAATGTTTGTCAAGCACTGAAACAGGCTGCCCAGGGAAGTGGTTGAGTCACCATTCCTGGAGGTATTTAGAAGATGTGTAGATGTGGTGCTTAGGAACATGGTTCAGTGGTGGAGTTGGCAGTGCTAGGTTAAAAGTTGGGCTCAATGATCTTAAGCGTCTTTTCCAACCTTAATGATTCTGTGATTTTATACTTAAATTCCTGGGTGAATGAGTCTCTTGGCATTTAGGGCATAATAGGAAAAGAATTATAGTGGCTGAGGAATCTTCTTTAGGTTTACACAGATACCTAAACCTGTGTTTCTAAACGCAAATGTCTGCATTTGAGCAGAGTCACATTATTGCCAGATAGTCAATGCAAGAAGTAGTCAAACTAGTCAGGAGTTTATTTGTCAGTGTAGTGGGGACAGCTGTTGGAGTCCCACGTGCCTTTGGCCAGATGACTAGTTCATTAGATTTCATCTACTGGGATTTAGTTTCACAAACACAGACATCTGGTGCCATTGGAATGCTCTTGGTTATTCCTCCTCTTCTCATTACTAGCCCTGAAAGCTGTGGCTGTCCCATAGGTCCTACATCATATCTAGAGGCTTGAGGGGGGGAACTTGTACATCTGGGACATCTAAAATTGTTTTAAGTGTTTTTCTTTAGGCCGCTGAGTTGAGTCTTGAGTGCCATTTTAGCAATCAAGGGATATGCTGCTTGGTGTCCTGCTGCCCCTCCAGTAGGGTTTGAATATTCCGTAGATCCGGTGCCTCATTTGTCAGCTCCATGAAGGTGTCTTGACTATTCAGATCATCTCACACATTACTAGAGAAGAGTGTTTAGGCAGTTGAAAATTGCCTCATTGACTACACTGGCAGGGTACTGGAGCTCTCTTCAAGCACCTTAACACTGGTGATTTTTAAAATGCTCTGGCAGTTCTAACCCAGATTCTGGTCAAGATGGAAGGTAATTCTGTGTCATCTGAGACATACGAGGGAGTCTCAAAGGACGCTACTCTTGCTTGGGCAACACAAATAACTCCTTATTATCTCACCCACAAGCATCTATATTTAAATGAATTTATACATCTTAGTGTGAGGCTAGATTCTGCCCTCATTGCTGAGCTAACTCACCTGTTTCCTCAGGGGTAAAAAATGGCAGAAAAGCCTATATTGAATGTAAATACCTTTGAATTATTTTCCTTTTTGAAAGGACTGGTACAGATATGAGAATGTGCAGCCCAAGGTGTTTCGTGAGTGACAGTCTCTGAGAGGCAGCCCAGCACATGTTCTGACAAAAACATTTTGATGTGTGTGGGGTAGGGTTAAGTTATACTGAATTGGAAGCCATGTCTTGGGACCACTTTTTGACAGAAGATTTGTTGCTGGCTGGGCAAAGTTGTTCAACACAGCTGCTTTTGCTGCAGTTCTGTAAGTGGAGAAACCCCTGTGAATTTTAAGCTTTGCGGCTGTTTCTGCTCTTGTTAATGATATCTTTGTATGCCTGGCCATTACAAGAACTGTAAGACTGTTATAAACAAAAAGAAGAGAATTGCCAATCTCAATCAGTGCATTCTTTGCATCCTTCTAGCAAAAAATAAGTAAAAAAACCCTCCTTTTGTAGCCCTCTGAGTGTAGAGAAGCTGAACAATACTGTTTGTTTTTTGCTGTTTACTCCTTGCTCAGCTATGTCAGGATTTTAGTGTAATTTACATTGTTTTCTGAAATATTAATGCTTTCTATTCCTCTGAGCCTTTCCACAGTTCTCGCTTGTCTCAGCAGATGCAACAAAGATGTCTTTTGGCACATCATAGCCAAGCACCACAAAGTCTACTTAAAAACACTTTTAAAAAAAATATCCAGCCAATGTTCCCTGGTGTCTGCTTCTTTTTCAAGTCTAAAAATTACTGATGAATATTTCAGGTAATTTATATAAAGGTTGTAGCTCTGGGAAAAAAAAACAAAACCAAAAAAAGGAGGACTCTTCTGTTATTTCAGAAGGCATCCGCCTTAAAGTTCAGTGTCCTCCATATTTCTCAGCTGCTTATATCTAGGTAGTACCGGAGTTTTTCCAGATGCATAAAATTGTAGGCAATCAAGTACAAGATCTAGCACATGCTGAGTGGGAGGTAGGTAGTCACATCTGGTCCAGAAAGATAAGTACAGTGGAAAATTTGCTTGTTTGGTTAACTAGACCACCTCATGCAATTCTGTTTGCTCAGGAGGTGATCCCCATAGGGTATTTTCAGTTTAGTGGTGGATTTTTTCCCTTCCATCTTTGAGAAAAGTTCAAGGAGACAGAAGGGAAGGGAGCAAATGGCTCATCTGCCAGTTTGTTGGAAGGAAGAAGCTGAAAAAATAAACTAGAGACATCAAATAAGAGCAGGTAGTTTTTGCACCTATCAAAAAGTAGTTTATCACACTTTTACTAGTGATGCTAATTGCTTGTCTCTGCCTACCTCCAGGTAAAGAACATTCAATTTATTCTTATTGCAAGCCTTAATGGTCAGCAATGAGCAACTTTTCCAAGGCAGGCATTGATCTGCTGTCTTTTTTTCCACCTGAGTCTCACCAGGAATGAAAGGCAACGTGCTGAGAAAGTAGGCACTTGCCTACCTACGGCAGGAGAAGAAAAAATTCAGGCCAGCTGAGACTCTATGCTGTTTTTGTTTTGGTGAAATGTTCTGTAGTTTTGAATTAAATGTTAAAAATTACGGTGTTCATTTTCCCTTTTATTCCTTTCTGTATTTCTTTTTCCCTACTGTATATCATTCTGCTTCTTATTCATTGTACTTGGAGAAGTGATCAGTTCCCCATGGACAGGAACATAGGCCTCATCTCTTCTATATATTACAGCATTCCAGATTTAAGACATATTAGTAGATCTAAAGTTCTGGTGAGCACGAGCAGTAGGATTATAGTGCACGAGCACAATGTCTCCTATGGGTTGGTTGAAATGAGTTGGTTGGAGAAATTTAAGGTTCTTCTGGCCACTAGAGTGGTTGCAGGTTGGTTACCATTCTTACTTCAGTAAAAGTCACTTATTCAAGGGCTAATACTTTGGATTTAATTTAAGTCCGAAAGCCTGAATTCCACCATTCTTGGGAAAATTCCTTGATTTTCACAGGACATCTATTAGTGAAGAGGTTAACAGTTGTTAGGAATTTATCTGCATATAGTGAAGGAGCTAAACTTAAAGTTTGGTCTTAATTGTGTTTTTTAGATCTCAAATATCTTAATAAAACCTGTGTCTGTGCACCTGGCGGAAGATAATTCTTTAAAAATGAAATTATGCTCAAATTATTTTGTGAATACAGCTATGACGGGGAAGTCCGGTTGGGCATCTCTCTTAAATGCCCATTGTCTGAAGTAGCTATTATTATTTTTTTTAAAAAAGAGATTCATTCACTTAATAAATGTTTTCCTTTTTCCACAGCACTTAGTTTCTACCTAATGTGGCCTGATTAAAACAATTCTTTGTACTGGATCAGCAATGAGCTAAGTGCACCTTTCCAGAACACCAAATGGATGACTCTGTTACTCCATGATTACTTACGAATTGGTGACCTTCATTTGGTGACCTGGTGTCACTGTAAATTAATCATGGTGGCAAAGTGATATTCAGGGAGTGTTATAACCACAAGTGACCTTGGTGTAATATTACCCTCAGGGGAAAGCCGAGCTTTCATTTTCTGTGATCTCAAGCTTGTAACTCTTTTCCTCTGTGAAAGCAGGATTGAAAGGTGATGGAAAATGAAACATGAGGTGTAATGTCTATTTGGTAATTTGAAGTTCCTAGTTCTTCATACCACCACAGGATCTGATAAAAAACCAGCAACAATCTCCTTTCCCAACAGCAGCCAACACCATGTTGCCTTCTTACTTGTCATATTAACGTGTGGGAAAACAGGAGGTGGCTAAATTTCCTTTATTTGTATTGTGGGCTGTTGTCATATTTTCTGAAATTCAAAATGCAACTCTTCATACAGCACAGGGGTGTTTATGATGGGTGACACAGTGAACACGGATAGATAGTTAGATATATGCATGTTGGCCAGGCTTTGCCATCTTCGTTCTAGATAACTAGTATTTGATATCACATACTAATCAGCACAATCAAGGAAACATTCATGGTTTTTCTTTATGCTGCAGTAAATGTTCACCGGTCAACAGGTGATTTTGCACCTAGTTATTTTAAATATTATTTTGTATACAGGCCATGGCATTCCATGGTATCTCTCTGCTTTATTACTGTTCTCTCCACCTGAAGCATTTATTAAATTCTGTTATTAAGACTAAGACTGCACCTTTTCTCTCTGAATGAATATGAAATAGAAACTGAACAAAGGAGCAGTGGTTGGGTTTGCAGAAACCATATTTCACTTTGAAGCTGTGATTCTGCATCCAATAAGAAGTCTGTGTTAAATTAATCAAGGAGATTATCAGCAGAGGATAACTTTTCTCAGTGGCTCCAGAACATTACTCTTATAAGGTATCATAACAAGGTTTCTCATAAGATAAATACTGCACAAGAGAGACAGAAGGTATCAGTGAGTTGTGTTGCAACCATTAGTTTTGGTCATATAAACCATGAGGGATATTAATTGGTTTGTTTGACTGCTCCTTTGTAGAAAGACTAGCATATATCTCTTCTCAATGCATGCATCCTGATGTGATGCATGACATCCAGCTGGAAGGCCTGGAAAGTCCATTTAACCAATGCAGCCTGGGGTCATAAACCGCAAAGAACAACTGACAACCCCCCAGATAATATAGAGGAAGATTAAATCATGTTTTTACTTCTCTCTTCACACTGTTCCCTTGTGATGTGTCCTGTAACAGCCAGACGCTCCTCCTAACTGTCTTTCTCAGAGTCCCCAAAGGCTTTTTCTGGATCTGGGGCTTAGGAACTGAGCAGCGACACATGCTTTTGGACAGATTTGTTTGTGAGTGTTTCAAAGTGGGTTTAATGGATTAGCGGCACCCCAAACAGCCCTATGCTCTCATCTGTAAAATGAATTATTTTGAGCTTTATGTAGTAAGGCTGGGATGTTTTCAGTGTAAAACTGAAAGAGTGTACCTTATAAAAATAGTCAGATGATGGAGTGGGTGCAATCTATCTGTCTATCTGTCCTTCCATCCATGCAAAACAGGATTTAACAGGTTAGTGATTTTTTTAGTTTGTACAGTGTCTTATTTTCACTGAGCTTTTATATTTTGTGTGCTTGTCTCTCTTTTTTTTTGGTTGTAGAGTTTTTTTTTGTTAGTGGCTCATTTTTGTATGATGGTTTCATTTGAACCATTAGGTACAAGGAAAATAAAGATTCCAGTCAGAAAATATCACTGATCTCCAGATTCAGTGCTCACCAGACACTCAAGCCTCTCAGCCTTTCTGTCTGCCCAAACCCACAGGTTACGGCTGCAGACCTGAAACCTGACTGCCTCAGGTGTGACTCTTGAGCCAATGTCTTTCTGTCTTTCTCAGCAGGGGTAATCAGCTACCCATCAGCTGATGAATCCACTGGGACCTTTGGAGACACCTGCTCATCTGCCAGCTCCAGCCCTGCCACAGCCAGAGCCAAGCAAACTTCAAAATTAAAACTCACAGAAAACTCATCACAAACAAGGGCAGATGACCATAGCATTTCTGATGAAGTAACAAAGGTCAAGCCTTCTACACAAGTTAAGTAGGAATGTTACATTTATTTTCTGCTGGCTATTTTTCAGCTTTTTAATTTTTTTAAAGTTTTTTTTCCCCTGCAAATAGCCCTGAGCTTTGCCAGCCAATTGCAAGTAGAGCCAAAATTCCAATTTCTGTTTCATCCCAGTATGATATCCCAAGAGTGCAATTGCTTCACAAGCTGTCAGTCCCAACACAAGGATACTAAATGGACCTAAAAAGCTCTTTGAAACCTCGATATAAATTATCTTTCTGGAGCTGAACCAATGAACATTTTCTGAGTTCACATGCTGACATGCTGTGCACATTTACCCTGACTCACATTCTGGCTTTAATGGAACCTTGACAATAAGTAATCTCAGCCACAAGCTGCATGTGGACTATTATTTGTTCTCCCCATTTCTGTTTCACTCTTTATAAGAATGTTGTGAAATGCCCTCAACTTTGTGATTACTTCAAGGCTGGATGGGGATATGGACTGAGTGTGGTGGAGAGGGGTCCACCTCACCTCGCCTTGGTGTGGCCATTCCAGCAGTCCTCCTCGATTGATGGACCAGCTGTCACTTGCTCATCCTTGCAGATTGTGTAGGGTAATGCTGACCAGAACTTTTTAGAGAGCTTTAGCTTTTCTTTAATGTCTGTTACCTGATTAAGAGACAATGAGAGGGAAGCAGGTTAAAAACATCAGGCACACTAATGATCATGTTAAATAATAAGTTGTTTAATTCTGTAATGGTGATGACGGTGAAGGTTAAAAGGGCTGAAGGTACTAAAACTTAAATTCCTGTATTTATGAGAAAAGCACTTGGTATTTGGGGCTGGAGAGTACAAATAATCAGTCACCTTTTTCCACTGCCAAGACATTAATTAATTAATGCCACATCTTACTTTTTCTAGTCTTCATTTGTCTAAAGTTTTCTAAACATATCTTTCTAACAATTAATATGCCTTACAGTCTGCTGAAAGTAAATTCAGTTAAACAGTTTATATCACATAAAATGTCTCACCCACCAACTTGGTCATATCTTAGATAAATATTATATTTAGAGCTACATGCACAGGTTTTAAAAACTATGCAGTGCAGAGCTGATGCTGAACTGATTCATGATATACAGGCTGAATACATTGCAGTACCTTTGGATCTCGGTAATAGTGAGGAGATTGTGTACATATACATGCATGCAGAGACTATTTCTATCTTTGCTGTTAGGTGTAGATAAATATCTTTGTCTGGAAACAGACTTCACATTCAAGAAACGTTAGGGCAGTATCAAAGCAGTTTCTTTATGTTATAAACTCCTTGAACAATAATTTGATTTGGCATGATTCAGGCAGCAAGCAGGAACAAACTGATTTTTCAGCATCAACTTAAAAAATAAATGGCTAAAATGTTATCAGTTCTTGTTCTGCGTTTCATTTACTAGAGTGGAAAAATCTACAAGAACGATAGAAAACACAACAAAGGACAGACTACAAAGGATGAGCAGTGCCACTGTTCTTATGGAAACAGATGCATTTCACATTAAGTTGTAATAGGGTTTAGGGAACCTTGCTGAATAGCTTTCAAAGGAAATCACTGAGCTTTATTCTTTAAAAAAACCCCAAGAAATAAAAGCCCTCCATTCTTCCATTCAGCTTTAAGGTTGGCTTTTACGTTGTTGAGGTACAATATTGTACTTGGCTATTTATGTCTTTTATCTTCTGTTCTGAAGACATGATAGATCTCTGAGCAAATGGTCCACACTGCTTTGCTGTGCTTAAACTGTGGAATGTCACTTTACAAGCCAGGAGACAGAAACAGCCAAGGATGTTATTTCAGAAGCACTGTCTGCATTTTCACCCGTAAGAAATGAGAAGGACAGTATTTGGCTGCATGAGTTGTTGACAGTGTTTCTTGCCATGATAGACATTTTATAAATCTCCTCCACAACCTTGCCAAGCCCTAGCTGCTTTGTTTTTGTGTGAAATACCAGCAGCATTTGCAAGCATTTAAAGTCTCAGTAGGGGAGACCCATCAAGACAAAAATTAGATTCTAGTTTACAGACCATAGGGAAGCCTTCTGCAGAATTGGGGATGGTCTCAGGATGCCTGCCCTTTCTGATGTTTTTGATGCATGGAATGAAGGTCTTTGGGCAGACAGCAGCCTCTTATCTTCCCCTTTCACCTACCCTGAGGGTAAACACCCCAGAGTCTGTACTAGCACAGGTAACCAGCGCAATAAACTCAATTAAGATGCCCAGTGTTCACGGAGAGGGGTGTAAACTCCTGTTAGCCCATAATGCAGTAAATCAGATAGAAAAATTGTGTAGAAAATGTAGGGGGGAGGGTTTATAGGGAGGAAGGTCCATTCATATGAGCTTGGGGAACATGAGAGTCAAAGGGACAGATTTTCTTATTTCTTGCTTGTGCTTGGATAACTATTTACACAAACAATCTCATATTGGTGATGAATAATTAGTTTTCAGAACAGTAACTTCATTGCTATCTGGAAGTTAGTTTAAACTATTCAAAACTCATATGTTCAGAGTTATTTTCTGATTTCTACCATAATCAAATCACAGCTCATGCTTGAAGATTTCAAGCTTCTGTTTCAAACCACAAGTGAGTCAACACTTCTTATAAAGGCTGTAATTTGGAGTACAAACCTTGTATTTTCATGGAGGTCAGCAAAAGAATGGAGACAGGATCTCACAGCTCACATGCTGCACAGGCTTTCCAGACACTGAAAATCAAAATGAGGATTCCCATTCCCCAACCACTTCTGAAGATATTAAATGATGTTTACATACATGTACTGCATATAGACAACAAGTCATTACATTTCCCAACAATAAAGAGTTTTTGGTCTGCATTTCAGAAGTGCACCTGGTAAAGTAAGATGGTCTTACTTTACTCAGGATTGTTGGTAAATGACAGCTAATTAAATCTCACAGACATCCCCCTGAGGTGTCATTCTGATTTTAGAACCTGGGGAGGAGGGAGACATTTACATGACTCACAAAAAGCAGCACTAGCAAGAATGAATACAGCTTAGGAACAGGTTACCATTTGCAGCCCTCTCTAGATACCTCCAATTCAGCTGTGATTTAATACTTTTTTTACCTCTCAGATACTTCCCTTCATAGCTGCCCAACCCTCCCCATTACAGTATTTCACCACTGAGCTTTTAATGACCTGTAGATTCGACCTTCAAAGTCTTCTGTTTCCCTACTATGTTTCCAGTACTCTGTTAACCCTCTTGGTTTTGGTAATGGGGGTTACACATCTACCTAAACAGTTCTTAGAACCTTACCCTGGAAATGTTTTTCTGGTAGTGCAGTATCATTTCTAATGGCCTTGAAAGAAGCATTGCAAACATTAATTGATTCACTTCCTCTTTCAGAAAGTAGCCTGATGGCCACATTCACTTTGGCAAGATGAACACTCAGCGTTCAAACAGACAACATCTTAGAGTACTTTTAATATAGCTTTAAATGCAGAACAGAACTAGGTGATGTAATGCCTGCCCTGACATGTGAAAAGTTGCTTGTGGGTTTTAGTGGCTTCAGTCCTAGGAACTCCTCAAGTATGACCACAGAAAGTCTATTAGTTCCTATGGTCACACATGCTTGTCCATGCATTGTTTTGATCACCACCAGCATTTAAAAATATGTAACATATGTACAATCCCTCAAAAAGGAGATAAAACCCACTAAGGATACAGTTAATGTTGCTTGCCTGTGATTTAGAAGTCAGACTACTCTATCCCTCTAGTGACCTGTGGACTTGTAAATGATTCCTTGGTATTTCCTATTCTTTGAATTAAAGACTAACTTTCTGGCTTCGTTAAACCTCTTTGGGAACATTTAAACATGAGATATGCAATTTTGATATTTTATGCCTTTCCTTTACACTTTCTCTAGCAGAGATTTATTTGCATTAAGACAGCCAGATCTCTTTGGCTGTGGAGAGCCTGACTTTCCCTAGCTATCTTCCTGATGTAGCCTTGATATTATATTGAGCTACTTTTTTTTAGCTGCTTTGAAGGTACTAAATTTGCTTTGAATTGCAATATTTTCTCTCTTGTAAGAAAAATGATATAGCAAAAGCCATCCAAAAAGTTACATTTTTAATTTATTGGGGGATGTATGGAAATGGATGTTTAAATAGCCTGGCCTTCATCTATAATTGCTAGCAGAAGAAATGCATTACTGTGTAGGTGAGAAAAGTTAAATATTTGCATAATTTACAAAGACAAATTCATATCCAGATTTATGGAAATGGTATCTTTACATGCCCTGCATTGAGAAATAGAGTTCAATTCTTATTTCTGCCACGGACTTCTTCTGTGCCTGAGGCAGTCATGTATGTCATGCAGTTCCTCAGCAGAACTTGGAACAGCATCCATGAGCTCAGTTCCAGTCCTACCAGCATGGGCTCAGTTATAACAAGGTAAATAAAGCTGACCGATGTTTCTGTCTTCTTTACTCGCCTTGCCCTCTAAGATAATGAAGCGGGCTAAAAAGCAAGCCTATCATTTTAGCAGGAATGAGACCTTAGAATTCCTTGTTTTAATTCAGGACTTCTGGATGAATCAAAAGACTCCCCAAGATAATTAAAAAATAACATTGAAAACATCATGCAAAAATAAAAGTAAGATGACTACACTTTATAAGGCATTAAAGATCCCAGTAAGAGCCTTGTGAAGTGGGCAGCCAATTGCCTGTGGAATCCACTTTGGTTTGATCTCCAATGGAACTGTACTTCTTCGGTGGGGGGGTACTGTGTACTTAGAAGCAATGGGGACCAAAAAGCAAATTTTAAAGTTAGAGGACCTAAAATAATTTTCAAAATCTAAATTCCCTTTTTTTACCTCCTCTTCCTCCCCTGTCAAGTCCATCTCACAGTCCTTCCAGATTTATCATCCCCACCAACATGTTCCCCACACTCTCACAGATAGAGAAGTATCAAAATAATGTTCAAAGATGGTGCAATGTGTCCAAAACTGACCTAGATTCAATGCAATAAACCGCAAAAAATAATAAGCAGTCTTACTTGTGTTAAGAATAAATGTTTCTCATTAACATTCTTTTTTTCCTTCCTCGTGTTTGTATATTGCATTTTTTCTTGTTTATTCTGCAATTTAGGAAGATTTTCTCTTTGAAATGCAAGTAGAATATTCAGCTTGCCTTTCTGCTGATAACTTCTCCCTGGAGATGCTCAGAAACACCTCAATACAAAGTTCCATTGAGAGTTAAACTTTTATGCCCTGGAAAAAAAGTACAAATGTTTCTGACTGCTCAGGGGATGTTGCTTTTCTGGTGTACAAGAGTGCCACTCTGGGTGAGGTACTGTGGGATTGCATGTGGTGGCATAGTCACTTGGAAGATGTTTCTAGTGGATGCTTGTGACAAGGCACTGTAATTTCAGGGACTTGAGGCTGGGCATGTAAAGTATATCTTACTGATGTGTCACACTAACAAAAGAGCTACAGACAGATAGTACAAAGAGGACTGGGGTTTTGCCTTAGAGAAAAGACATGAAAGTAGCAATCAGAAGCCACATTTGCGTCTGTGTAGTTTCTTTAGTCACATACTCCTTTGCCCTTTAATTCACAAGCAACATTTAACTAATGCCACTTCTTCATGCTACATTATTTCCAGATGAAAACCCAGACAGTTTTCTACTCCCTGCTGCTTGCTTTCCCCTAGATGTGTCTAACACAGTCAGTCACACACCCAGCACCCTTGCAGTCTTTATTTAAAATGATGTAAAACTTGTATAATGATAGACAGCTTTATAACAGATTTATGGATACAGCACTTGCTTGCTTGAGCAGCATGTGGGACTGTGAAGAGCACGCCCTTTTCCATGGGCATGGCCAGGTAGGAAGAACAAACAAATCATCAAGATCTGATTTATGTTATGCTGTACCAGCAGAAAACTGCTCTGTACTTTCATACATTGATCAGTATTTCTGACCATTAGGGATTTAATCTGAAAGCATTCTAAAATTAATGGCCGACAATTTGTTTAAAAGGACGTGGTCAGCAAGCACATACCATACACTGTTTCTAATTGGTTGTGATGTTTAAGTTTCTGCTATGTGTTGGCATCAAAGTAAGGGCAAGAGTCATATGTCACAAACAGGTTAGTATAGGACAGCTGTGTATTTTAATTGACATACAGTTTCCCTTGTAAATTTGGTTTAATGAGAAGCAGTTAACTTGCCCCCCTAAGTTTTAGGGGCTCCCCTTTGAGAAAGATGTGTCTCCTATACATCCTTTGCTACATCTGCCAGCTTCATATAGATGTCTCAGAGGTACTAGGCACTTATGTATAAGCACCTGAATTGGGCTTCCTCAGTTTCACCGAGGTGTTTGAAAGTGTCTAAAGAGGGTGTCTCTCTCAGAGGTTTTCTAAGGCACCTTCATTTTTCTACTGATTAGGTATAGGAAGCTTAGATGCGTATTTCTGATTAGAACAGCTCATTAGGTGCCCAAAATTTCAAAGCACATTAGATACATTAGCAAGGATGATCTGTTTTGATTTTGAACAAGTAAGTTGCCTGGAAGAGAAGGACCTGGGGGTGTTGGTTGACAGCTGACTGAACATGATCCAGCAGTGTGCCCAGATGGCCAACTTGGCTTCTATCAGAAACGGCATGGCCAGCAGGTCCAGGGAGGTTATTCTACCTCTGTACTCAGCACTGGTGAGACTGCACCTCGAATCCTGTGTTCAGTTCTGGGCCCCTCACCACAAGAAGGATGTTGAGACTCTGGAGAGAGTCCAGAGAAGAGCAACAAAGCTGGTGAAGGGGCTGGAGAACAGGCCTTATGAGGAATGGCTGAGAGAGCTGGGGTGGTTTAGCCTTGAGAAGAGGAGGCTGAGGGGAGACCTCATTACTCTCTACAACTACTTGAAAGGAGGTTGCAGAGAGAAGGGAGTTGCGCTCTTCTCCTAAGTGACAGGGGACAGGACAAGAGGGAATGGCCTCACACTACCCCAGGGGAGGTTTAGGCTGGATATCAGAAAATAAATTTGCACAGAAAGAGTCATCGGGCACTGGTACAGGCTGCCCAGGGAGGTGGTTGATTCACCGTCCCTGGAGGTGTTTAAAAGACTGGTAGATGAGGTGCTCAGGGACGTGGTTTAGTGACAGATAGGAATGGTTGGACTCGATGATCCAAGAGGTCTTTTCCAACCTAGTGATTCTAATGATTCTGTGAAGCAGAACGTTATTTGCTCTATATAGCGATTATATTTCCATGCATTACACATTTCCACACTTTCCTACAGCAATAAATCGAAACACCAAGCAGCTCCCCAACCGGCATGTGCTTTCTCGCAGAATATCTTTTCTCACTGAGTATGTTTTCAGTGTTTTTAAAAGCGGAGCGTGCCGGCTGCGGCCTCGGCGGCGTGAGGACTCGGTGCCCGGGGAGCTCCTCAAGATGGCAGCCTTGCTCAGCCTTGGCGCTGCCGCCCGCCCTCTCCGAGCACACCCGCCGTGTTTCCCGGGGAATAAGACCGTAGATTGTGCCGCTGAATATAAAACTGACAACCCTGTTATTTTAAACTCGAAAGTGACAGGCTGTTATTTTAATGAGGTCTGCAAGTGCCAAGGTTAACCAAAGCTTTATTTCCCCTACAAAACGTTAAGGCTGCGGTTTCAAAAAGGGGGTTGTGAAATTTTATGGTTATTGATATTTTCCCAGTACAGATAAGTTCTGAGTATTTCACTTGGGCACTTCTTGCCCAACAAATGCTTTTTGCTTTTTTTTTCTAAAAAATTTGACTTTGCAACCTTAAATGGTCCAGAGCTCTGCTGATAACTGCCTGCTCGTGATTCATGTTTCTGCACAGAAAAGCACATGACAGCTCTTCTAATCAAGAACTAATGCCGAATCCCGGCTACAAAGCACAAATGGGTGCTTGGGTAATTTGTGAAGTAAAGCAAATGAGCTAGGCGACTTTGCAAAGTGAGACTCTTCTCACTAGAGTATTTTAAATTGAAATAAAAGGATTTTCCCCCCTCTCATTGTCTATCCACATCTTTGACAAGAAAAGAGTTAAAGCCAGTGAAGAACAACTATCAGCCCTACTGATAGCCTACTCAGGCTAACATACATATAACTTCAAAGATTTAGGGTGGATTCAGCTCCTATACTAATACTCCTATACTTACATACCTACATTTGCAGTATAGTATACAGCAACCTGGCACTGACTCATTTAAGTTTCTAATGTCATTTGAGATACCTGCAGTGACCTGGGCAAGTCTTCTATGGTTTCTGAGTTTTATGTGACTTCCTGCTGTACTGTCTTGAATGGCCTGGTTGCATTTCTTTTCATTGAGCTTTGACCCGAAACAGGGACTTTAAAACAATTCAGGTGGTGTATTCATGATTTTTAAGGAAAGGAAATAATAGGTCTGCATGAATGCTGACATGCTTTTGCAGAAGTCTCCTTGCCACCTGTGCCCTGGCAATGCTTGTGCCACAGCCTTGCATCTTAGCCAGCCCCAAGGACAAGCGTTGCCTGTGTAAGAGGCTGGACTGTCACTGCTTGGAGCTGATGGCCACTTTCTCAAAAACATAAGCGAAGCAAGCATGTTCCTTATGGGATCATCATATTTTTGTGTCTTAACCTTTACCTCTAACAATCTCCATAGATCTACAGGAAGCTTAGCACTGCCTCATATCAGCAAATGGAGACTTTGTTTTAACAAAAACCCTGGCATTGCTTACAGGCAGGAAGAGCCAGACACAGACTCTTCCCACACTCAACTTTCTTTTTGGTCAGGGAGAGAGGAAAGGGAGGAGTCCATCAAATGGTGCAGCAGCTTGGGCTAAATTTCTACTCCTGCCCAGAAGTATGGCTGTTTACCCTCATCCTTGCTCTTGGCTTGAACAAGTAGCCTTCTTAAGTAGCTACTTCCTTCTTAAGGAAGTCCACTTTCTTAAGTAGCCGTGTCAAACCTCATTCACTGTACTTGGCTCCCCAATAAATAAAAAAAAAAATTGCTTTTGGAAAGTGGAAGCTACTGGAAATGTCAGTCCCCTGAAATGGAAGTCTGTAGGAACTCGAAGCATCTTTCCTGTAATAGCTGGGAGCAGTGCTGAAAAGCTGGTCTCTAAATCTGATATAAGCAAATCCAAAGCACTCAGAGGAATCACCTTTTTATTGCAGGTAAGTATAAAAGTAGAACCAGAAATATCCTAGAATCTTAAAGATAAAGTGCCAGAGGCTTTTCTGTGGCAAGGTTTAGCTGTTAAGCACTGATTCTTTGTGAACAGTCCTTCATCTCTCCAGGCAAAATTTTTAATAGCTAAAGTAAACAATCACTGATAGAGTATTTCAAGCTTATATAAACTTTCATTTGTCCTGGAAATGTTCATCTGGTACCCAGTAGTGAAGTGGTAGTTTCTTCTAAAACTTAAGGGTTTACAGGGAACTGCTTGTGTTATTTCAGACAAGCCTCCCGACAGCTGTGGGAAGCGTATGGCTTCCAAGGGCAGCAGGAACTGGAATGCATCTTTTCAAAACTGTGCAAGAACAATATTTATACTTCATATTTGAAGTAGCCTTACATTTAACTTCAGTTCTTCTAGTAGTTACTTCTTGACACAGCTCCATTGCCTCCCAGACTGAAGAAGCTCTCAGTAAACTCTCAATACATTGAAATAACTCAAGATTCAGCAATAAGATGAGGGCTACCCTGGCAGCACCTTATGGGTTCCTGACCTTCCTCTCCCTCAACCACAAGAGGCATATCCAGCTGTTTGCCCAGAGCAGAAAAAGTTACAGAGAAAAGGTTGTGCTATGGGTCAAAATACAGAAAGCAAAGAAATATGTAAAGCCAGAGCATGTTTTGATGAAGGATACGCTTTAAGATTTAGAATTTGCTGTACAGTCATAAAATACTTGAGATGTCTTCCATACAATATCAAAACCAGCACAATTTTTCTTGTGGACTTTTCAGGCATATGCTGGCTTTGTCCATTTTTCTGTACCAGCTATCTCTCTCTCTCTCTTTTTTTTTTTGTAAGAGTTTAGCTGAAAAGCTCCTGCTCTTCCATAACTGGCATTCTTGTGCTGCAAAGTGATCAATTAATTACTTAATCAGACTATAGTACCTTTCTTGGCCCATTAAGCTCTAATTTTAAAGTTACTGGAAACCTGTTCCCTCTTTTTCCCTGTGCATCGAGTGAAACTCATAGAAACCTCCTTCCCTCCGAGCAAGCCTTGTGCAGCCGGGGTGTAAATCCCTGCCTCCCATGAGCCTGGGGGGGCTCGGGGGGAGCTCGGGCAGGCACCGAGCCTGACCACCCCTCTCTGGGTGCAGTTTTGCAGGTTTATCAGTAGGTGTCAGCCTCTTCTCCGCCTTAAGAAAGGGAAAGGAAAGGGGGAGAGGGAGTGGGGCGATGAGCCAAGGGCGGGGAGGCGCGGGGAGGCGCAGGCATCGGGCGACGGGAGCGGGGTCGGGCAGCCCATCCCTTCGCCTGTGTCAGCTTTCAGCTTTCAGACCCTGTGTCTCGTCCTGGGGGGGCGCCGAGCCCCGCAGGCTCAGCCCGAAGTGCGGGTGGTTGCGAGGAGTAAAGATAATTGAGCCCCACGCAGCGCTGCGGGCTTGGCAGGGAATGGCTGGGAAGCTGCCCGGCAGAACAGGACCTGGGGGTGCTGGTCGGCAACCGGCTGGATGGGAGAAGGCCAACAGCATCCTGGCTTGTACCAGAAATAGTGTGGCCAGCAGGAGCAGGGAAGTGTTTTTTTCCCCCTGTACTTGGCACTGGAGAGGGCTCACGGCAAATGCTGTGTTCAGTTTTTGGCCCCTCGCTCCAAGAAGTACAGTGAGGTGCTGGGGCATGTCCAGAGGAGGGCAACGAAGCTGGTGAAGGGTTTGGAGCACAAGGTCTATGACAAGTAGCTGAGGGAAATATGGCCGTTTAGCCTGGAGAAGAGGTGGCTCAGGGGTGACCTTATCGCTCTCTACAATTACTTGAAAGGAGGTTGTAGTGAGATGGATGTCGGTCTCTTCTTCTGAGTAGCAAGTGATAGGACAAGAAGAAACAGCCTCAAGTTGCACCAGGGGAGGTTTAAACTCGATATTAGGACATATTACTAACTGAAAGGGTTGTCAAACACCAGCACAAGCTGCCCAGGAAAGTGTTTGAGACGTGTAGATGAGACACCTAGGGTCATGGTTTAGTGGTGAACTTGGAATGGTTAGGTTTAAAGGTCTTTCCAACCTAAATCACAGACACAGAATCACCGGGTTGGAAGAGACCCATCGGATCATCGAGTCCAACCATTCCCATCAAACACTAAACCATGTCCCTCAGGACCTTGTCCACCCATAACTTAAACACCTCCAGGGAAGGCAAATCAACCACCTCCCTGGGCAGCATTTTCCAATGCCTAATGACCCTTTCCGTAAAAAACTTCCTCCTAATCTCTAGCCTAAATCTCCCCTGGCAGAGCTTGAGGCCATTCCCCCTCGTCCTGTCCCCTGTCACCTGGGAGAAGAGGCCAGCTCCCTCCTCTCCACAACCTCCCTTCAGGTAGTTGTAGAGAGCAATGAGGTCTCCCCTCAGCCTCCTCTTCTCCAGGCTAAACA